>ML777812.1:0-59056 GCA_009831015.1 Picea engelmannii
TCAATGGTCAACACTGACACGGATTATTCGATTGATTCAGTCGTTGGATAATCCTTTGCCATTATTTAAAGCAGGTTCTCGTTGGAGACCTTCCGAATTTTATGCGCGCTTGAGTGATAAGTTAAAAGAAATGAAATAAATGATATATGACCGATTATTTGATTGATTCAGTCGTTGGATAAATATCAGTCGTTGGATTAGTTAAAAGAAATGAAATAGAGGATGGATGTTGAGTGTTACTTAAAAGAAATGAAATAAAGAATGGATGTTTATTCAACAATAACAATTCTCTTTTGATTTGGTCCCTCTAAAATCTTAATACATATACGAGACGTGCCTGTAAGAAGACCCTCATCCTAAATGGAACCCCAGCCTGTAACAAGATCCACTCCCTTATATTGGACAAAGCATTCATTCTGCGCACTAATATTTAAATCCTTTCACAAACGCCTAAGAAAATTTGCAGGATTGAATTTCTCTTTTTAATTCTGAAATTGGAGTGACCTCTGAGATTACGTTGGGATTTCTCTCTGTGAATGGCGATTCCGTGGTGGTGGATCACTGCGGCGGTGCTAATATCAGCGGTGCCGTTGCTATTGGTGATTTGCTCATGCGTTTGTCGCAAGCGTGTCTATGGTGGCAGCGGAAGAGATAGCGGAGCAGCGTGGAGACTAGGAACTGGAGATTTAGAAGGAGGTGGCCGTCCCGGTGGGGATGACGGCGGTGCCGGTGGGTATGACGGAGGAGCCGGTGATGGAGGAGGGGGAGGAGCCGGTGATGGAGGAGGGGGTGGTGGTTGTGGAGGAGTAGCAGGTGGTGGAGGAGGTGGCAGTGGGTGTGGAGGTGGAGCTGGTGGCGGCGGAGGCGGAGGTGGGTGTGGAGGAGGAGCCGGTGGCGGCGGAGGCGGAGGTGGGTGTGGAGGAGGAGCCAGTGGTGGCGGAGGCGGGGGTGGATGTGGCGGAGGCGGGGGTGGTGGCACTGCTGGCTCTTGAAGGATCGCCAATACGCTCCTGCGGCTCCAACTCCAAGTCGGATGGTTATTATAACATTTGTTAACTCACAATTCTTTCAATCTAACCGTATTAGAGATTTGTATACTGCATAACTTACTTTGAGAGGTCTGTTTAATGACCTCTACTTATAGTTGAATTTCTTGCTTTGGCTGCTTAGGATTTCATGCTGGTACAAAGTATTCACTTGATTTTGTCATGAGTGCTAAACGAAATACGAGGGCCATGAGGAATCCTTTGATATATTGTATTTGTATGTATTCGTCTTTTGGATGCCCACCGCGATGTATTTTTTTAATCCAAAAACCTAGAAGCCCACCTCGATGTATTTTGGGCACGACACAGTTTTTATGCTGAAAGGTGTACATCTATTGACAATGGGCAGATTTAATAGGGGTTTAGTGCTTAATAAGTTTTCTATGGACAGGATTAAATATGGCTGGAATATTTTTAGTAGTCACACAAAATAAATGGNTGTGATTTCAATCATTAACTTCCTAGCTATTATAAAGACATCCGTTTATGTGTTTACTTTTTTACATTTACCTAATCATATTTAAAAATTACTTTGATAGCTAATTGCCACATAAGTGATTAACAAAAATTAAAATATTAACACCAGATAAATGAAGCGCAATCGTTTATTTGTTAATCAATAATAAAATTCAATAAATTCTTTACCAGCCGATACCTTTCGACGTTCTCTAGCTGTTGTATTAGCCGCTGTGCTAGTCATTAGACCAAAGCCCACCTAGATGTATTTTTTTAATCCAAAAGATTAATTTTTATTTTTGGGTTATTATGCAAATTGTAATCCCACCTCGATGTATTTTTTTAATCCAAAAGATTAGTTTTTATTTTTGGGTTATTATGCAAATTGCAATCCCACTAGATGTAATTTTTTAATCCAAAAGATTAGTTTTTATTTTTGGGTTATTATGCAAATTGCAATTTTAACCACGGATTAGAAGAAGGTAGCTTCCTTCGAATTCAAAAAATAACAGTTTTAGTTCTTTAAAACAATTAAAAAATTGATTTTATTTAGAGATTGAATGAAAATTATATATTTTTTGTGTTATCCTTCCATGAATTTGTAGTTTGTAGATTGGTAGCATTTTGATCTTCTTCATCCTTTGAGTATGATTAGGTCTATTGTCTTTATTCGTTTTTAAGTGAGCACACATTGAGGACAAGAATCGTGAAGATGCCTTGTTTTTTGGTGTATCCAAGACTGAAAAACTTGCATTCTCATAACCAAAAACTCGAGTCCATAAAAAATATTCTCTTTGTAGGAGCATCTTGTTCGACAAAACTTGGCTAATGTCGATCTAGACATATATTCTAACATATATGAAAAATCCTAGCTTAATCCTCTCAAGATATTTTGTTATATGATGGTCCAAATGATCTCTAATATCTTTAAAAAATGATAAATTCCAAACATGAAGTGACACATTTAGGACACAAACCCAAATTGGCATTTTTTTCATAGACATAGTAGTAGGGTCAAAGGCTCGGAACCAGTGGGTAACCTTTCCCCCAAAACTATGGACCCTCATGAAATACCTTTTGACAATCAATAGGTTTTTATCATTGAACAATAAAGAAACCCCTTGAACATAGTTACACCTCACAATGCTTTTTTCGAGTCGAAAAAATCCATTGGTACAAGTTTGATGTGGAAGGCCATCAACCATTGAATTTGAAAATGATCGAAGATGATTTACAAAATGAAAGTAAGTTTATAATATCCATCTTAGATACTAAAAAAATGTGTACCTCTTTTGATTTCTCCACTATATATATACTAGATATTGGAGGGGTTATAACAACTAAATTAGAGGGATTGTTTCTAACTACATCCTTGAAAGAAAGATTTGAAGTTGAATTCACCCTAGGCCCCACCACTCCTCCATGTAATCATGGGACAAAACCGATGGTTGAATAAATTTTTATTATGTGATAATCAGATAATAGGGATTGACTCTCAAGCTGTTTACCCTAAAAAATAAGACATTGTTGATCCACAACAATTCATTGTAAAAACTACAGTTTTTTCTTTATATATCTACCCCATAATCGATGGAATTCATCCACAAGAATAAGGTGTTCTAGAGTGACTTAAACATACTATGAAATATAGTATTTATAATAGGAGTTTCTACAAACACTTGTTGAGTAAACATTTCTTCAAACACTTGGCACGTAAGTTTTTCATGAAACACTAGGCCCGAACCTTTTGATATGTTGAGTTAAGTCACTCCAATAGTCAGAATCCGAACACTGCTTCTACTAATGGTTTCCATGTGTTCTCTTCTTGATTGTTGATCTCCTGCTATGAACGGTCGTGATAACTCATCCTCATTTGCTTTGAATTTAGCCTTCTACAGGTCAACTGGCATGTTGAGCTTCTTAACCATGGATCTATTCAATATCAAATATATCTCAATAGTTGATCAACAATATGTCTTTCCCGTTTATCTTCCTCCTCCCGATCAATCTGCATTGTTGATCATGTCGCACTCAACTATTGATTTGGATCACCTGAAGAAATCTGGATCGTCAATTAGGGTATTTCATCCATCAATATAGATGATTGTTCAGACTCCTCTCGTCAGAGTATCCTTCGGACTTTGACTCCAAATACACTACTCCGAAAGTAGTTTTGACTATCACTTCCTTGTCATATCAGAATCCGATTGAAGGATCATTTTTCACCTTCGATCTGGATAAACTCTGCTCCAAATCAAATCTCATCCATCCAATTTAAACATGTAAACAAATAACTTGGAATTTAATCAACAGTCACAATCAACCATTGATCTCAATCGAATGATTGTTGTTTATTTATGACTGCAAAGGATTTCTTCCACTGTTTTTGTTCTATTTCGACTCAATTTGTTGTCAACTCGATCTGATCTATCCTCAAATCCTCAGGATCATTGATCTCTTTGATGATCAATGAATGATTAAGATCTATCTTCTATAATAATAAGATTTAATAACGTTGGATTCGATCCTGCACACATGATCTAAGAAGGAAATCTTCAATGTTCAAACATTTACGCCTGCAACATTCAATCTTGTAGAGATTTAATCACACAGAATAATGCATAGAGGTATTCAAACATACAATTCAATGAACACTCAAAATAAAGTGGTTCTAGTATTCAATTGTACACATATAGTACATAGGGTTTTCATAAGGTCTCTATATTCTAATGGCCTTTCATAATTTCACACACTTTGGCCTGATTTTCTCATTGGATGGCCTCTCCTAGATGCGCTTAGGCTTACATCATTTATAAAAAATACTCTGAAACCAAAATTGGTTCAGACCCTAACAATATTCCACTAAATCAATCCCTAGGATCTTTTAGTTCCACAAAATCCTCATGTATCTAACTTACCCATAGGACCTCTCTAACTCCCACAACCTCTCAAGATCTGTTTGTCAGATCTAATTACAATGCATTACAATCCAATAATACAAACTTTCTAGAATTCCAATAAAACTTAGGAATGTACAAACAATTAAATTCCATTACAAAGACCAACCTAGGCCTATTAAAATGTACCTGATTTTGGAGGAAAATGCTTCTGCATCATACTCCCAAGGTTAAAAAAATTCATGATCTGCTAATCATGAATTCCATTAGATAAAGTCCTCCTGGATCCCATACTTTATGATGTTTCTTTCTTGTCTTCTTGTCTTGTTGTTGCCTTGTTGTTGTCTGCAACCTTCCAATATCCCATATTTTACTTTGTTTCTTTCCAATCAACCTGCTAGTATAATCTCTCTCAACTAACTATAACTTGTGGTTGACTAGCTTTTTCATCCCATGGTATTCCCATCTAGACCTCTTCATCACCAAGTTCCATAATTTATCAATTTGAATGTCCAACTCTGCCTTTTGCTAGCTCTTTCCTTCATATGGAGTCCACTCATATGCTACCAACTCTTTGGCATTAATCTCTTTGATGTCCTTAGGTCCATGGAAATACTCTTTAAAATCCACATTGTTTTGTTGTAGCATAAATTCAACTTCCCTAGACAACTCTGCATCTTATAGTTGCCCATAGTCCTCATATTGAGACAAACAATTAGCTTGAAAAGATAATAAATCTTCGTCGCCTCTTGATGCCTCAAATTCTTCTTTCGTATTAGGTGTTCTTTAATATTATGTTCCTCTAATTGTCATGTGATTCAGGCCCCCTCCCCTCCTGGGGGTTTTGCGACCTCTCTATAAAGTCTCTTCAAATATCTGAGTTGGATCAACTCTTTGGGCCCCCTAATGGAACCCAAAACAAGTTACAGAGGGCCCTTATCTCCTTAGGCACAGATCCTGTGAGATCCATGAGCTTCTGCTAAGCCCCCGTTCTCTTCTGACAATTTGAGTGACGACACTAGCTCCCTGCGCTAGGCCCCTTCTCCTCAAATGGCCTAAGACTGTGATTAGGCACCTATCCAAAGGGTGATTTAGAGCTCCAGGATCCGAGTGTTTTCACTTCACATGACAACCAATTTTTTCAGAGGCTGATCTAGGAGGCCCCGCAGGTCCAAAAAATGCTAAAAAAAGAAAGTTCTTAAAATTGAATGAAACCAATTACATTGGGACCATATCGTCGCGTTGATTTCAACCATATGATTACTTTCTCAAATAGGCATTGTATTCGAGAGTTATCACACTCTGATTAGATTCTCAAATAGTTAAAAAGTCAATGGTCAAACTGGAAAAAAGTCAATGTTGATGTCAACATGACATCACCAAGCTACTTCATTATGCTGACATGGAAGGGGAAAGTGACGACATGTGACTAGGCAAGATATGCAGGCGTGGACCAGTTACAGTTTGACACTTGTCAATCTTCGGGAAAATGTGGTGGGGCCACGTGGCCCAGGCGTGGGTTGCCATGTGGCACCCAATCATCAATTGAGTGGCATTTTAAAAATTATGTATGGGGGTCCATGGGTTTTGAACCCATGACCTATGACCGAGAAAAACACCTTGAGGAATGGTCCACTACCAATAAGCCACACGTACAACTTGTTAATACAAGCCTTACAAATATTATAGATGTTGCATATATGAATAGGGCAGAAAAGGAGGGGGATGGGACCAAGCCCCAGCCCATGATTTTACATATGCTCGAAACCACCATACTAAGGGGGCATGAAATGTTAGTCTAAACACCCGACCGCCAAAAAAACACGCGGTCCCATCACTTAACACACCCACCAGCCATCGCGCTCAAAGATAACAGTTATAGAGGGTCAATGAGAGGGGGATATCCTGATCTGACCCCGGTCACATGAAATTCACTCGAGATCTAGGAGCTGAGAACCGATTTAAAGACAATGCTTAGCCATTTGGGCTAGATCTTGGCCATATGTACTCCATGTGACCATTTAAAAGGGGCGCGCACCACCTCTAGGGGGCTACTCTGTGTATTATTAACCAAAAGTGGGTTTTGTGCTAAGGTTTAGCCCATAATATGTATTTTTCAAGATTTCTTGGCCATTTGAAGGGGGATTTGTTCCCAAAAAAAGGACAAATCTTCAGGGGAAGTTTTCCTTCTCTTTTTGATCCTAAAAACTATATAAATGAGGATTTTTGAGCTTGAGGGGTAAATTTTGATGCAGGGATTTTGAGGAGAAGCTTGTGTAATTTGGCCATTTCTCATGTTTTGAGAGGAATTTTTGTCATGTTTTTGAGAGGAGTTTGATGAGGCATGTGTTAATGTTTAAGACATTATTATAGATGTTTTCATTTCATTATATAACAATAGCATAATCCAAGATCACTGAGAAATACACAATCACAAGAGACACAACATTTATCCTAGGAAACCCTCTAGGGGAAGAAAACCCAGCAAAAGTTCCTTAATATAGATAGCCAATACAATGCCAAAAGATCTCTATGCTAATACAGAAAGTCCTCTCCTAGATATGTGCCACTCTCTCTCTCCTTTGTCGGTAACAGATTAGAACTTGTCTCTCAAACTGAGCAAGTGAGTTGTGTCTAAGTGAGGTGCTAGCCTCCTTTATTTATACAAGTCTGGCACGTGTGAAGTGTCTCTTCGCTGGCAGGGCCGACTTCTCAAAATGGGTGGGTAAACCCACCTTTATTATATTTCTAGGTCTCTTTAATAACTGTTGGGGCCGATTTCTTATTATGGGTATTACAATTGTCTTTTGACTAATCCGCAAAAGGGGATTTGGTCCTATTACAATAACCGACATGATCAATCCACAATGGGGATTGATCCTATGAATAATATATCAATAATAATAAGAATACTCTTTGCAGTTACAATATTTCAACACTCTTCCTTAACAAGAAGGGTATTCTTCAATAGCATCATGCGAGAGAGAGATGACAACATCATCAACAACATCAAGTGGGAGGAAAACATCATCAATATCATCTTGGCTAGCGTATCTATAAATCATCAGAAGTTTTCTTCATCGAAAGCATCATCATTCTCAAAGGAATGCCATCATCATCTGCATCAATATGTATTAGTATAAAAATTGATACATCATCATCATCACAGCACAAGGTTGGCTCATCATAATACAAGACTGGATTTACATCATAGTTGTCAAGCTGGAAGCTCAGTACTTGTCTCATTTCATCATCTTGATTTACGTCACAACTATAACACCCTGTTTCCCCTAGTCTATAAAAAAATAACTATATAGGCCAAGAACAATGACAAACTCAAAGATGTGAATGTTTGATTTGACGAACCTTTGTATAAAAGGTCGATGAATGTAAATAATGTTATGAATATGTGTTGCATGATTGCTGAGAGGGGGATGTGCTGAAAGAGACCATGATGGATAAAGAACGGTGGTGGAAGGAACCTGGAATGGTGGCGTTAACTTACACCGAACCAATTCGGTATTGGTCTTTACTGGCTCAAATACCCAAGCTTCTCTCTAACCCTGGAATGAATTACCCACCAGCATGGTAGGTGGGGAGGCTCCTCATGAGTTAATGAGGGGATGGGGGTGAACCACCCATCCGTAGAATCCCTCAGACCTGACCATGGACGGGGGAATTCATTCCACACGCAACCTTGCAGAACAAGGAAATAAAGGAAGTGTAGGAAATGGGACAGAGGGGGGAATACGCAATAGGGGATCGTAGAAGAAAAGAGGGAAGAAACTCTGGAGAGACAAGGAGAGAGTCCCGAACAATAGAGAAGGAGAGAAAAACCTTTGTTCTGGACTTCCATGGAGCTGGAAATAGGAGACTAAATCTCCAAGCATCATGGTCTAGCTCGGGGGTGGCTAGTGGTAAATCCATCTGGATTCACTAAGCCTATCGTTTGGTGGAAATGAGCACCCCTCTCAGCAATTGCATCACACCTGGTGTTTTCTGATAAGTATTTATATCTTGTATCCTGAATTGAATATCCTGGAACACATGCTCATTGTTTGTACACTCATAAATGGTTTATGTATAGAATTGTTTTCTTGGTGTTTTGATCAGAAATGGTAGATGCATGCTTATACTTGTATGACCATAATCGGTTGATATATAGAATGAACAAGTTCAGATTACGCGTTTGTTCCCTAGATATTTTTCCCATTTACTTGAATCACACTATGCCCTGGATTGATTTCCCTGAAGGCACCTCCTTCCGAGAAAGTTCCCTCGCATTCCAGAGCCGGAGTAAGTTCCTTGAAAGGACTACCATTTTAGTAAACCCATGAGTTTACTTATCCCTGTCACAGAAGTTCATAGCTCGATGATTTAGGAAGGATTTTCAGTTTGGTCACTAAACTTAGGGATAATTACCCAAGAACACGCAGAAGGGTCATGTGATCTGAGTTTGGAAACCTTGTACGAGAGAGAGTGGGTCTCTCAGGTTTTTGTGTTTTGGCATTTTGACACCCGATAAACCCAAGGGCAAGTTCCCTTGTATTCTCCAGTCGCGAAATCCCGATAGGTGAAACCCCAAAATGGTCTAGCGTGAATAGGTTTTGGTGCTTCGGCGTTTCGGCACCCAGGAAACCCAAGGGCAGGTTCCCTTGTATTCACCAGTTGCGAAATCCCGATAGGTGAAACCCCGAAATGGTCTTGCATGGATAGGTTTTTGTGTTTCGGCGTTTAAGCACCAGGGAAACCCAAGGGCAAGTTCCCTTGTATTCGCCAGTCATGAAATCCCAATAGGTGAAACCTCAAAATGGTCTAGAGTGAATAGGATTTTTTGTTTCGGCGTTTCGGCACCCGGGAAACCCAAGGGCAAGCTCCCTTGTATTCGCCAGTCGCGAAATCCTGATAGGTGAAACCCCGAAATGGTCTAGCGTGAATAGGCTTTGGTGTTGCAGTTTTTCGGCACCCGGGAAACCCAAGGGAAAGTTACGTTGCATTCGCTAGTTCGAAATCCCAGTGCGCGAAATCCTGAAGTAGCTTAGCGGGAATAGTTTTTGGCATTTCGGTGTTTCGGCACCCGGAAGTAAGAAGGGCAGGAATCCTCGCCTTCGCAAGTTGCGAAGTCCCAAAATGCGAAACTCCGAATCAGCGTAATATGAATAGGATTTTGGGTTTCGGGGTTTGAAGGGTCAAAAGAGTTGACCCCCCTTGCTTTTCGATCTCCCGGTTACCAAAGTCCCGAAACGGCTAGGAACTTCGGATCAGGGGAGAGACTCGCAGCCGTCGATCTCAATTAGAAGGTAGGAATTCGGGTTCGTGGTTCAAAAAGTCGAAAAGACTCGACCCTCCTGCATCGCTGAGTCATGAAGTGAGGAAGGTGCCGCCTGGATTGGTCGAGGTCATAATTGATGATCACATGGAGGTGAAGCCCATGCTTGGTACTTGAGTTGTACAAGGCGAGTTTCCAATGAAAGAATCGACAAAATTTACTTAGGGAAAGTTCCGACAGGAAGACCTAGCCTGCACTAAGACCTCGTAGGAACTCGAGGATTCTGTCCCTCAAGAAGAAAAAGAAAGAAAAAGCCGAAATAATCCATTATGCTATAGTGGATGTGTTACAAATTGGTATTAGAGCATGGTTACAACACTTGGCCTGCTTGGGCTCATGAACGGGTTGCGCAGAGACTCCATTCGAAGTACTTATAAAAGGACTAACTCTTTATCTTGATCCCCTCAATCAAAAGTCGAAGTTAAGAATGAAAAACCCCTATTGTGTGTATGCATGTTAAAAATATGAATTATGCACGGGTTATGAATGTATATAAGTATTGACTAGAAATAAGCATTTTTCTTTTGCACACAAGCAGACGATCAACCATGGGAAACTACAGACGCATAGAATGGTGACTCACCACGAGGTGGGGGAGGGCTCCCACAATAGAGACGAAGAGTCTGATGAAAGGAGGGCGGTAGGGACCCCTATAGATATAGCTGAGACTGTGAGGAGCCTCATGGTCGAACTACAGATCTACAAGGATGACAATGAGAGGATGATAAAAGAGCAAGAGAAGCAAACATAAATTAATGCAGTTTTACTGTAGAGTTTATCTGACATACAAAGACAATTGCAGCATGAACCTGACACCAGTCAGGTGGAACGATGACAGACAAAGAAAAGTCGAATCCCACCTGAGATACAGAAACATGGTCATGTCAGTGGCCACACTGAGAGGAGCACCTCGAGAAAGGTCGACCCCAGAGATAAGGGACAAGCATCAGACGATTCTTCTAAAAAGGAAGTTGGCGACTTGGAGGGATCTTCTAGCACCAAAACTAGTTCTTATTCCCAAAGAAAAAAGAAGAAGAAAAATATTTCCAAGAGTCATAATCTCGAAGAATTCAAGAAGGCCAAACCACCCTCCTTCGAAGGTGAAATACATAAGGGAGAGGAAGCAAAGGCCTGTCTTCTTGGACTAAAGAAGTATTTCAGAGTCCATGACTTCTCAGAAAACTTGAAGGCCTGAGTAGCCAACTTCAACTTGAATGGAAAGGCTTCCATTTGGTGGGAAGACCTTAAGAATGTGAACGGGATTCACAAAGAGGACTTGTCTTGGGAACGGTTTGAGAAACACTTCAGAAAGAAGTATCTGTCGAAAAAATATTTCGACGAAAAGACTAAAGAATTCTATGAACTCAAGCTGGGGAAACTCACCATAGAGGAATATGTCAGAAGATTCCTTGAGTTGTTGAGGTATGTACCCTATATATAAAAGAAGAAAAGGAAAAGGTGCAACGATTCATCAGTGGACTACCTAAGGACTATCAGAACATGATTGAATTTGATGAACCAAAGACCCTCGAAGACACTATCCAAAAGGCAAGATATTGTCATGAGCAGTTTGGACATCGGATAGAACCTCGCGAAGGATGGAAGTAGAATAATAGTTCGAAATTTCAGAAAAGGGGTTTAAATCCCCAAGATTTAATAACTATAAAAAGAACTCAACGATGATCTTCCCAGCCCGAAGTGTACACCAGCAGAACTTTCCCTCCTTGGGTGGGAATAAACTTTCTGGATCTAGCCCAGTAAAGACTGATAACCCAAAGAGAGAACCTTTGAAATGTTGGGGTTGTGGAGAATAACATCTACTGAGGGATTGCCCGCACCGACAACCAAACAAACAGAGAATTTACAACATTCAATAAGCTACCACCGTCAATGATGTGGCCAGGAGTGTTCCAAAAATTTATGCAGCCTTGGATAATAACCAAGATGACCACCAAGCTTCAGTGGTGGAAATAGAAGGTATGATCACCAACCATCTAGTGTCTATTCTGATTGACCCTGGTTCAAATTTGAGTTATATAGCCCCTAAGGCTATTGATAAATGTAAACTACAACCACATAAAAATGCCAAGACATGGTTGTTACAGTTAGCCACTGGCACCAAAAGAAGGGTAGCGGAGGTCATACTAGCTTGCCAATTAATTATGGGTGAATTCCCCACCCAAGCAACCCTTAACATATTACCCCTAGGATCATATGATCTATTGATTGGTATGGACTGGCTAGCCACACATAAATCTAGACTCGACTGTTACCATAAAACCTTGGAATGTATAAGTGAAGAAGGAAGAAGGATAACCCTTCAAGGGATCCAAAAACCTGTCTCGGTGAGACGAATATAATCCCTTCAAATGAGAAAGTATTGTAGAAAGGGATGTCGACTATATGCGATATAGGTGTGGGAATCAGTTGAATATGACAAACCAAACCTCGAATACCACCCCACACTAAGAGAATATAGATATGTATTTTCGGAAGAAGTAACGGGCCTACCCCTGAGAAGGGACATTGACTTCTCGATAGAACTTGCACCAGGGGCAGTGCTAGTGTCTAGGACACCCTATAGGATGAGCACACCTGAGCTAGTTGAGCTTAAATTACAATTGAGAGAAATGATGGACAAGGGCTATATCCGGCCCAGCATGTCTCCATGGGGAGAACCAATCCAATTTGTGAAAAAGAAAGACGGTACCCTTCGACTGTGTGTAGATTATAGACAATTCAATAAGGTAACCATAAAGAACAAGTACCCTTTACCCAGGATCGATGACCTATTCAGTCAATTGGGAGGTTCCTCTATGTTCTCAAATATTGACTTGAGATCAGGATACCATCAAGTCTGAATCAAGGGTGAAGAAATCCACAAAACTACCTTCAGGACGAGATATGGTCACTATGAGTTTGTGGTAGTGCCATTTGGGTTAACCAATGCCCCTTCTACTTTTATGTGCTTGATGAACAATGTGCTCAGCAAATTCCTAGACAAATTTGTACTATCTTTTATTGATGATATATTAATTTACTCCAAGAATAGAGAGGAGCATGAGGAAAACCTTAGGCTTGTGCTTCAAGTGTTAAGAGAACATCAACTCTATGCCAAATTTATCAAGTGTGACTTTTTCCAGAAGCAAATATATTACTTGGGCCATGTCCTATCTGAAGAAGGGGTAGAAGTAGACCCTGACAAGATCAGGTCTATCATGGAATGGCCTACCCCAAAGGACGTTTTGGATATCAAATCCTTTATGAGCTTAGAAGGATACCATAGGAGATTTATAAAAGGATTTTCCAAGATTGGGTGTCCAATCACTGTCGTCCAGAAGAAGGGGACTAAATTCACATGGACACAAAAATGTGAATAAAGATTTCAAACCCTGAAACATCTACTGACCCACGCACCCGTGTTGAAGATCGTCGATCTTGAAGCTGACTTCCTCGTGTGCATAGATTCCTGCAAGGAAGGGATCGGAGGAGTCCTTATGCAAGGAGGAAGTGTGGTCTGCTATGAATCCCAAAAATTGAATGAGCATGAAGTCAACTATGTGACCCATGATCTAGAGCTAGCCGCCATAGTGCACGCCTTAAAAATGTGGAGGCATTACCTTCTGGGAAGGAAATTTGTACTTATGACATACCACTATGGATTGCGAAATCTGTTTGACCAACCAAATCTCAATGCCAGACAAGCTAGGTGGATGTCCCTCCTTAGCGAGTTTTATTTTTAAATCAAACATATTAAGGGAAAGGAAAATAGGGTGGTCGATGCCCTTAGTAGAAGTATGAAAACAATTCACCTGGTAGCGGTGAGCACCTACGAGACAGATGTCAAGGAAAGAGTCATAAATACACAAGAAACAAACTCATTCTTCCAAACCGTGACCTCGTACCTGGAGCAAGAACCCACAGGGATAAAGTATGAAGGCTACCAGATGATGGAAGGAGGTCTACTCACTTACAAAAACATATTGTATATTCCAGATTTTGATGACTTGAAGAGGTTCATAATGAATGAACTACATAAAAGACCCTATACTAGTCATCTAGGATACCAGAAGATGATCACGACCACCAGGAAACAATTCTATTGGCCAGGATTGAAGAAAGACATAGTTGAGTACTTATCCAAATGCATAGAGTGACAACAGGTTAAAGTAGAACACTGACACCCAGCAGGATTATTACAACCTCTACCAATCCCGGAATGGAAATGGGAAACCATCTCCATGGATTTCATCACCGAATTACCCACCTCGACCAAATAGAATGATGCCATCGTGGTAGTGGTGGATAAATTGAGAAAGTCCACTCATTTTATCCCCATCAAGTCGAATGGCAAGGAAATAAACATCGCCAACGTATTCATGAAGGAGATATTCAGACTGCATGGTATGCCGAAAGAGATCGTGTCTGACAGAGACACGAAATTTACTTCAAATTTTTGGAAATCCCTGATGGTTGGTTTGGAGACCAAGTTACTATTTAGCACAACTTATCACCCCCAAACCGATGGACAAATGGAAAGGGTGAACCAAATATTATAATACATACTAAGGATGCACGTAATGCATCAACCCAAAAAGTGGGAAGATTACTTGCCACTGGTGGAATTCGCCTACAACAATGGCTACCAAGAATCCCTGAAGACGAGTCCTTTCGAAGTCCTCTACGGTAGACCGTGAAACACTCCAGTTAGTTGGAGTAATCCCGTAAACAGAGTTACTATTGGACCTAACATGTTGAAATAAATGGAGCAACAAGTGATTCAGATAAAACAAAATCTAAAGGTCGCTCAGAACCGACAAAAAAGTTACACTGACCGAAAGAGAACTCCAAGAGAGTTCCAGGTGGGAGACCATGTATATCTCAGAGTTAGGCCTAGGAAGAGTTCCCTGAATATGAGAGCTTGTTCCAAGTTGGCACCTCGGTATTGTGGACCCTTTGAAGTTCTAGATAGAGTAGGACCTATAGCCTATAGGCTAGCACTTCCTCCCATAGTAAAAGCACATAATGTTTTCCATGTTTCATTGTTGAAGAAATATGTACACGATTCTAATCATGTAATCGACTGGTCTGTGATCCAGGTGGAACCAGAGGGAGAATTCCTTCCAGAACCTCAATGCATACTAGACAGAAAGGAAACCCCGCTCAGGAACCAAACCATTGCACAGGTCAAGGTGTTGTGGAAACATTTTGGCCCAGATGAGGTTACGTGGGAAATGGAAGATGCCATGAAACAAGCATATCCAATTCTATTTACTTCTGTACATACACATCCTATTGATATATAGAACATTGAGGATGATTCTCCTTTAAGGGGGAGGGAATTGTAACACCCTGTTTCCCCCAGTCTATAAGAAATAACTATATAGGCCAAGAACTATGACAAACTCAAAGATGTGAATGTTTGATTTGACGGACCTTTGTATAAAAGGTCGATGAATATAAATAAGTTGCATGATTGTTGAGAGGGGGGTGTGCTAAAAGAGACCATGATGGATAAATAACGGTGGTGGAAGGCACTTGGAATGGTGGCATTAACTTCCATCGAACCAATTCGGTAGTGGTCTTTACTGGATCAAAGACCAAAGATGCTCTCTGACCTTGGAATGAATTACCCGCCAGGATGGTAGGTGGGGAGGCTCCTCATGAGTTAATGAGGGGATGGGGGTGAACCACCCATCTGTAGAAGCCCTCATACCTAACCATGGATTGGGGAATTCGCGCCACATGCAACCTTGCAGAACAAGGCAAGAAAGGAAGTGTGGGAAAGGGGACAGAGGGGCAAGAAAGGAAGTTTAAGATTACAAGTCTGTTCCCTGGAGATTTGTCCCATTTACTTGACTCACGCTATGCCCTAGTTTGATTTCCCTGAAGGCACCTCCTTCCAGGAAAGTTCCCTCGCATTCCAGAGCCGGAGTAAAGTCCTTGAAAGGACTATTGTTTTAATAAACCCATGATTTTACTTCATCCCTGTCACAAAGTTCATAGCTCGATGATTTAGGAAGGATTTTCAGTCTGGTCACCAAACCTAGGGATAATTACCCAAGAACATGCTGAAGGGTCATGTGATCTGAGTCTGGAAACCTTGTACGAGAGAGAGTGGGTCTCTCAAGTTTTTGTGTTTCAACATTTCAGCACCTGGGAAACCCAAGGGCAAGTTCCCTTGTATTTTCCAGCGCAAAATCCCGATAGGTGAAACCCCAAAATGGTCTAGAGTGAATAGGTTTTGGTGTTTCGGTGTTTCAACACCCGACAAACCCAAGGGCAATTTCCCTTGTATTTTCTAGTCGCAAAATCTCGATAGGTGAAACCCTGAAATAGTCTAGCGTGAATAGGTTTTTGTGTTTTGGTGTTTTGGCACCCGGGAAACCCAAGGGCAAGTTCCCTTTTATTCGCCAGTCACGAAATACTGATAGGTGAAACCCTGAAAAGGTCTAGCGTGAATAGCTTTTTGTGTTTCAGTGTTTTCGCACCCAAGAAACACAAGGGCAATTTCCTTTATATTCACCAGTCGCGAAATCCTGATAGGTTAAACCCCGAAATGATCTAGCGTGAATAGGTTTTGGTGTTGTGGCATTTCGACACTGGGGAAACCCAAGGGCAAGTTCCCTTGCATTCACCAGTCATGAAATCCTGGTGCGTAAAATCTCGAAGTATCTTAGCGGGAATGGTTTTCGGCATTTCGATGTTTTGGCACCCGAAAGTAGAAAGGGCAATAACCCTCACCTTCTCAAGTCACAAAGTTCCGAAATGTGAAACTCTGAATCGACGTAATATGAATAGGATTTCGGGTTTTGGGGTTTGAACGGTTGAAATACTCGACCCCCCCTTTCTTTTCAATATCTCAGTTATCGAAGTCCCGAAACGGCTAGGACCGTCGGATCAGGGGACAGACTCGCAACCGTCAATCTCAATTAGAAGGTAGGAATTCAGGTTCGGGGTTCGAAAAGTCAAAAATACTTGACCCTCGTGCATCATTGAGTCACGAAGTGAGGAAGGAAATGCTTGGCTTGGCTGGGGTCATAATCGACGATCACATGGAGGTGAAGCCCACGCTTGGTTCTTGAGTTGTACAAGGCGGGTTTCCAATGAAAGAACTGGTGGAATTGGCTTAGGGAAAGTTTCGAGAGGAAGACCTAGCCCGTGCTAAGACCTCATAGGAACTCGAGGATTCTGTCCCTTGAGAAGAAAAAGAAAGAAAAAGCCTAAATAATACATTAAGTTGTAGTGGATGTGTTACAACAACACTCAAGCTGGAAGCAAGATACTTGTCCTGCTTTACGTCACAACCATCAGGTTGGAAGCAGGATACTAGACTGGCTTTACGTCACAACTATCTAGTTGGAAGCTCAGTACTAGTGTCATCATATCATCTTGATTTATGTCTAACAGCTTGGTCAGAAGAAAGGAACATCTCTTCTTGCTTTACATCTGACAACTTGGTCAAAAGCAAGGAACATCTCTTCTTGCTTTACGTCTAACAACTCGGTCAGAAGCAAGGAACATTTATTCTTGCTTTACCTCTGACAACTCGGTCAGAAGCAAGGAAAATCTCTTCTTGCTTTACGTCTAACAACTCAGTCAGAAGAAAGGAACAGCTCATCTTGCTTTACGTCTAACAACTAGGTCAGAAGCAAGGTACACATCTCATCTTGATTTACATCTGACAGCTAGGTCATAATCAAGGAACACATCTCATCTTGCTTTATGTATGGAAACTAGGTCAAAATCAAGGAACACATCTCATCTTCCTTTATGTCTGACAACTAGGTCAGAAGCAAGGAACACATCACATATTGCTTTATGTTTGACAACTAGGTCAGAAGCAAGGAACATATCACATCTTGCTTTACGTCTGACAATTAGGTCAGAAGCAAGGAACACATCTCATCTTCCTTTACGTCTAACAACTAGGTCAGAAGCAAGGAACACATCTCATCTTGCTTTACGTCTGACAACTAGGTCAGAAGTAAGGAACATCACATCTACTCCCCCTTTCGAGGGAGGTCCTTTCGGACAATGCCAAGCTTATCTTGGAAGTACTCAAACTTCACACGAGATAGGGGCTTGGTCAACATGTCGGGAACCTATTCATTCGTGCTAATGCACTGGAGCTTCAAGGCTCCTCTCTATACCATGTCATGAATGTAATGATAGTGGATCTCTATGTGCTTCGACCTGTCGTGGAATACATGATTCTCTATAATCTTTATGCAGCTCTATTTGTCACATAGAATCACGGTTTCTCTCATCTCCAAGTCAAATAGGTCGGTCAACAACTTTCAAAGCCATATAGCTTCGCAGTTAGTAGAACATGCGACAATGTATTCTGCTTCTACTATGCTGAGAGAAATACTAGATTGCTTCCTACTCTGCCACGAGATCATAGCTGATCCCAAACTGAAACAACATCCTGAAGTGCTTTTCCCATCAGAAACACTTCCTTCCCATTCTGCATCAGTATATCCACTCAATGTGAAATTATGATCTCCATCATAGCTGAGACCATAATCTATTGTACCTTTGAGGTACCTCATCACATGTTTTGTAGCCACTAAGTGACCACATCTGGGTTCTACCAGGAACTGACTCAAGGTGTTCACGGTAAAATAAATGTCCGGTTTCATGTTCGTCAGGTACATCATCGATCCAATAATTTGTTTATACAGTGTGGCATCAATCAATTTTGACGACGTATCGATCAACAGTTTCAGCTTCGGTTCCATGGGTGTATTCATGGACTTGCATTCCATCATGTCGAATCTCTTTAAGATTTCAACAGTGTACTTCCCTTGGTTAAGGAATATCCTCTCAAGACTTTGCCATAGCTCAAGACCTAATAAATAATTCATTAGGCCAAGGTCTTTCATTTCAAATTCTGAGGCAAGTCTCTTTTTCATTCAGCGATGAGCTTTTCTTCTCTAGTTAAGAATAAGTCATCCACATATAGTAGTAAGATTACTGGATCATTATTCATAATTTTGAAGTAGATATTTGAGTCTGCTTTATTCTTGGTAAAGCCTAAGCTCATCAAGAAACTGTCTATACGTCCATACCAAGCTCTAGGATCTTGCTTCAATCCGTATAAGGTTTTCTTCAATCTGCAGACATGAGACCTCCTGTCTTCAACCTCAAATCCTTGAGGTTGCTCTATATGCAATTCCTCTTCGATGACACCGTTTAGGAAAGATGTCTTCATGTCCATCTGGTGCAACTTCCACTTCATCTTAGTTGCAAGAGCTATGATGGTCCTGATCGAAGTGTATCTGGCCACAGAAGAGAATGTCTCTTCATAGTCAATGCCTTCCTTCTGGGAAAAGCCACGAGTGACAAATCTTTCTTTATACTTCTCAATACTTCCATTAGCAACATGTTTTATTTTTAAGATCCATCTGGAGGATACCACATCTTTATTCTTCGGTCTGGGAACTATTTCCCATACTTTTTTCTTCATTATGGATTGGTATTCCTCTGTCATGTCATCTGCCCATTCTTTCCTCTGAATGGATTCTTCAAAACAAGTAGGTTCCTCTTCTAGGAGGTCACACATCAAAGATGTATAACTGGAGAATGGCTTTGGTATTTTCACGTGTCTCGTAGTTCCTTCAGGAACACCGTACTTCTCTCCATCTTGAATAATCTCTCTAGCCCAAGCTGGCTTTCTTTTATGGAGGATCATCATCTGAGGAGGTTCTTTCACTTCTACTATATCATGGTATTATAGAAGTTCCTCATTAGGGGAAGTTACGACTTCCCTCACTGGTTCTGCAGCTCCAGGAACCTCCCTCATTGTAGTATTGGGCATTAGAGGTTTCTCTTCATATACCTCTTCAAGCTGGCATATTTTAGATTTCTTGAGTGTTGTATCTTCATCAGCGATCACATCCCTGTTGATCTCAATGTGATGTTGACCTGGTATATAGATTCTAAAGGCCTTGGAGACCTCACAGTATCCCACAAATATTCCCTTCTTTCCTGAAGGGTCCATCTTGTTTCTCTTTTCTTTAGGTATATGAATAAATATTTGACAACCAAATGTTTTGAGATGGCTTACCTCTAGCTTCTTTCTGGTGAACATCTCTTCCAGTGTCTTGAGCCCAAGTGCACTATGGGATAATCGGTTCTGCACATAAACAACTGCCATTGATGCTTCTTCCCATAAGCACAAAGGAAGATCTTGATCATGGATCATAGTCTTCATAGCTTCCAGTATGGTTCTATTCTTTCATTGAGATACACCATTTTTTTGGGGATTATAGGGAACAGTGAGTTCCCTCTTGATTCCAACATCTTTGCAGAAGTTCACAAACTCTTTTGAGGTATATTCTCCTCCATTATATGACCTGAGTATCTTGATATTTCTTTCAGAAAGGTTCTTTATCAAGGCTTTGAATTCCTTGAACTTATTGAACACTTCATCTTTAGTATTCAAGAAATATATCCAGGTTTTACAAGAGTAATCATCAATGAATGACACAGAGTATACATACCCGCTAATGGAGGATGATGGCATTGGGCCACACACATCTGAATGGATGAGTTCTATGACTCCTTCTATTTTTTTGTCCCACTTCATAAAAGGGTTCTTGATATTCTTCCCTTGTGCACATCCATTGCATATTCCTTTATGGTAACCTTTGAGTTCTGGTAAACATGTGACCCCTTTGCATATGTATGGTAGCACCTTGTAGTTGATGTGGGCTAATATTCTATGCCAAAGTTCGCATGAGTTTTCAATGGCATGGGTCATAGCAGCCTCTGAGTGACCCTTTAGTTTATATAATCCATCTTCTTCATTACCAATTATGATTGCTTCATTTAAGGTTTCTCCTTTATCCCATATAAAAACTTCTCCATCTGAGATTCAAGAGAGAATGTTTCTTTGTCCCATCATGTGCTTGGATGCACCACTATCAATGAGCCAAGTGTCCTCTCCAGGAGTTATAACACATGGTCTTTGATCTCCTCTCTCATCATCTTTACGGGTGGCTCTTCATATTCAACTACATGGGCATGGAGCCTCTTTTTTTTTCTCTTGTATTCTTCTCATCTAGCTGGACAAAGCTTCGCAATGAGTCCCATCTTGTCATAATGATAGCATTGTACAAATGAGTAGTCTCTTTCCTTTCATTGTCCTTTATTATGAAATATCCTTGGATGAGATTCTTTATGATTGAATTTATTTGATTGTTGAGGCTCTTTATGAGTCTCCTTTTGGAAGTAGGGTTTCTTCCTTCCTCCTTTGGTGTGGGTGGCTAGGTCTTGATCATCATCCCTTGCTAGTAACGCTTCCCAATTTGTTACTCTTGTCTCTTCTTGGATGCATTCTTCCCATAGGCTGTCGAGCTTCAGTTTCTCCTTTCTGGCACATATCATTTGGATGAAAGCATCCCAAGGTCTTGTGAGACCATTTAGGGCTGTCATTATGAGTTCATCTTCGTCTATGGTATCTCAAATAGCTTTTAGTTTTTCTTTGAATTTTGAGATTCTGGAGAAGTATTCCTGAATCATTTCTCCTTTCTGCATCCTTATATTCTTTAGTTGAGTTCTGAGATTCATCTTCTGGTTTATGTTCTTCCCTTCATATAGTCTGGTCAAGTCATCAAACATATCTTTCAGATTCTTCTTAGATGACACATAAGGAATCATGTGGTCTTTAATTGAATCAACAATGATTCTTTTGGCCCTTATCATGTCCTTTTGATGCTTTTCCTTTTCTACGACCTTGTCGGGTTCCGGTACTTCGTCTTTGATGAATCTTGCTAGGTCATTATCTTCAAGAATGAGGCCAATCCTATACTTCTAGGCATGAAAGCTTTCCACTCCTTATAACTTGTCAACAAGCTTAATGCTTGCAGACATCTTTACCTGGAGCTAGGAAAATGACCTAAAAATGAAAGTGCTCAAAATTAAAAACTGAACTTACCAGGAGATGTGCTTTCCTGAGGCGAGTTGCCTGGTGTGTTTGGATCTGATAAAATCCAACTTTTTCTCCTTCAAATATGATCTGCAGATTTCTGGATTGGTGCTTCTGGTACCTCTGGTACTCTGGTACTTCTGGTACTGGTTTTCTGGTACTTCTGGTACTTTGTGAAACTAGGGTTTCACTTTTCGAGAGATCCAACCACTAAAAAGGTGCATTGATGATGCCAAATTGATCCGTAGGGAAGGGCACAACTTTCTAGGTAGTTTTAGGGCTAAAAAGATTCACTTTTCAAAAACCCTAATTTGTAGGTACAACAACAGTGACGTTTTTCTCTTGCGAAAGATGCTTCCTCTAGCTTGGCTCTGATACCATGTTAATGTTTAAGCCATTATTATAGATGTTTTCATTTAATTAGATAACAATAGCATAATCCAATATCACTGAGAAATACACAATCACAAGAGACACAACATTTATCTTGGGAAACTCTCTAGGGGAAGAAAACCCAACAAAACTTCCTTAATATAGATAGCCAATACAATGCCAAGAGATCTCTATGCTAATACAGAAAGTCCTCTCATAGATATGCGCCACTCTCTCTCTCCTTTGCCGGTAACAGATCATAACTTCTCTCTCAAACTGAGAAAGTGAGTTGTGTCTAAGTGAGGCACTAACCTCCTTTATTTATACAAGTCTGGCATGTGTGAAGTGTCTCTTCAGTGGCAGGGCCAACTTCTCAAACTGGGTGGGTAAACCCACCTTTATTATATTTCTAGGTCTCTTTAATAACTGTTGGGGCCGACTTCTTATCATGCCTATTACAATTGTCTTTTGACCAATCCACAAAAGGGAATTTGGTCCTATTACAATAACCGACATGATCAATCCACAATGGGGATTGATCCTATGAATAATATATCAATAATAATAAGAATACTCTTTGCATTTACAATATTTCAACAGCATATATGTATCTGAGAAAGGAGGTCTTGCACAATAGATCTGAAGCATGTTTTGTAACAAGAAAGAGCCAATGTAAAGAGAACTTGAGAATTTGAGGAGCAAAAAAGAGGTCCTCCGCTTGTCGCGCGGTACCGAGACATCGCCAACTACAAGGCCAAATGACATACGATGTGGATACAAGAGCAGAAAGATCCCGATAAGTAGTGGCTACAAATGTGCTACTATATCACAGAGGGCGACATTGACATGGTGATCAAATACTGGGAAGATGAATGGAATATTTTAGTCCTCACCCAAGACTTGCTAGAAAAGACAATGGAAGAAGAGGTAGGCTAGGGAGAAACATAGCGTCAAGAAGTCCCAATGCCCAAGAAATGAAGGATGGGACAGACAAAGAAAAAGAATATAGATGAAGGGGTAGCTAAGATAGGGACCCACAAGGGGAAAATGAACACTACGCAGTCATCTCAAGTGCAACACAAATAGGTTGAGGCAGTGCAAGGAACTGCACCAAGTACTAAATCACAAGAACCAGGTGGGAATAAGAGGCCAACCACGAAGATAGGAGGAGCACACACGAAAATGAAGGTGCAAAGAACACCGCCATAGTATATGATCACAAAGGATGATGGATAAATGATATCCCGAATGGTCCAGGATTGTATAGATGAGGATTTTGACAATGTTGCAGATCATAGGGACAAGATTCAGGAGGATATGGAAGACATGTGACAACTCCTGAAACAAATTGAGGAAGTACACACAACAAGCAACAACATGGGAACAGGTCCATCATCACCACAGACAGAGGAAAGAGTGGAAGAAGAAGAACGAGATCCAATCCATACAATACTACATTCGAACGCAAAATTCCACATCACACACAGTATGTTGCACATTGATGAGATTGTGAGGTAGAAACCCCTAAAATACTTAGCTCAAATCCAACTGGTATTGTCACGGATACCATCCAGGGCTCTACACAAGTTGTAGGTTAGCATAAACCACAAGGTATAGTCTTGTGCACACAAAGACTTAGCCGAATTGTAGAAAGCAAAAAAAAAGTGGGACGCGCTAGAAATAATATGGGAGAAGGATAAGTTTGAGACCCAAGAGGAAAAGGAGCGCATGAAAGGATTGGACTAGAAAGTGGCAGGAACTTACGAGAGGATTCAAAAGGCCGCGCAGGGGAATGAAATCACAGCAACAGAAAATATTGATCAGATTGCGCAGGAAATTGATCAATACCAGAAGGAGATAAAAAAAAATTGAGAACAGCTCACACCCACGACTCCACCAACAATGAAGGATAAAAAGAAGACGGAAGCAGTAGAAAAACTATAGGAGATAGAGAGACAGGTTAGCATAACAGCTGAATTGTTTCAGAATGCTACACATCTTTGGACAAAGCTAGAGGAGGATCAGAAAGTCCAGAAGTGGGACAAGGAAGAAGAAAGGATAAGCGCAACTATAAAGGACCTCAACCAAATGCAAAAGACAATGTCCATCACAGAGAACGTCAAAGGGGCATAGGACATGAAGAAACTGCAAGGAGAACTCACCATTGCGCAAACCTAGAAGAAAGAGCGTCACGCTCAAATGGAACAGTTTCAAGAGCGGGTCGCAGAAGTACTGGCACAGGAAGAGGAAGCTAAGACACAGATAACATAGACCCAGGTAGAGTGTGTGAAATGGATCAATGATGAAATTGCAGTCCAAATAGTGGATACACTCAAGGAGAAGATCACGCAGGCGCAAACACAGGCAACAAAGATAAAATACAAGTTCGAGGAAATCACTAGGGAGATCGAAGATTTATGTTAGGTGGCTCGGGACGAGCCACATTTCAGTGTTGGGGGGCTGTTGGAAGCCGGCCAAAGCGGAAAAGAAAGGCGATTTTGGGAAATAAAACATGCATGAGGAAAGCAACAACTGGAAGGAAGAACAACACATGCGCATGTAGGCAAGACCTAACGATGTTAGGGTTAGGGTTTTTGCAGTGAATTGTAATGGATGAAGAGCCAGAAATATATAAATATAGATACCGAGGTATCATAGGGGGGTTCAGAGTATTATCGAGTTTAGATAGTTATCTATGAGTCATTGCGATATGTAATATTTTGTTGTATGAACTAATTTTGTAGTTTTTTGAGCTAGAGAGGGTTGGGGAGGGTATATTTTGAGGGTTAGATCGCAGGCTGAGGAGATTGGTGTGGTCTAGTCTGCCTCATATAGATCTTACCCAACTAGGAAATATTGTAAGCGCGCAACGTCGTAGTAACATAGCAAGTATAATGAAACAGATGAGAACCAAATATTTGTGGATGTATCCCAAGAGGGGGTGAACCATGGTAACATCTGTGTTATGTGAGGAATGCATGGATATCTTTGTTGGCTTCAGTAGTTATTGTTATTCTTAATGAATGAGTTGCTATATTTCCTTCTTATTCACAAATGACGTTATATTGTGATTACAAGTTATAATAGGTGTTCAATATACAATTATCATATCTCTCACTCAATCCTAGGCTGTAAACACATGAGTCTTACAACCACCCATTAAATCTATCTCAGGTGAGACTACGCAACGCATTCTATGTGTTGTGTTTCCTTCTGGTTTACCAGGAGGGTCGATAGTTTTAGAGGCTTTGTTGGAAACACGAACATACATGAAACTTGGGTCAATACAAACTCAAACAATATATATGAGAGATTAAACCAAGATATTCCCTCTTGACAGTCTATGATATCAATCAATCTTGTCTCATTTCCCACTTAGAAATCTGATAGCTCACTGCTACCCTTCCGACAATATACAATATCTTTGCTCGATCACCTCTCCTCACCACTAAGGATTTCTCCGGTTTATGGATAAAAAATTTAAACCTTATCCTCTGTGTCATTGAGGGTTTCAATTTCCCTTAGCCACCTCCTCAACTATTGTTTCTGCCTTCGGTCCAACAAATTTTGAACATGCCACTTTTCTTTCCTTTTCGGAGGCCATTCGTACCTCTAGTGTACCTGGGACTCCTACTGCATCTTTAGCGCTAGCCTACCCATTTCCGATCGGATTTATCTGATATCTTTATCCATCTCTACTTTTCTTTTTTTCTAGTGGTCCTTGCCTTGACCATGCCTATGGCCTTTACTAGCCATTTTTCTCCTTTGCCTGCCCTCCTAGAAAGACTGTTGGTTACCCTGCAACTCAGAGCACCTCCATCTTTTTCTACAAACCACCTGGATATATATTGATTGTTGCACACTTGCAGACAATGACTTTAGAGAGAATCAATAATCTCTCTCCTTATAAAATTCCTTTTTATAGGTGAAATTAAACTTCAGAAACTACTTGATGTTATCAAACTGTCTCTCCTTGCCTAAAAAAATTCATTATGTTCCTTTGATACCACTTGATGATATCAGGCTACTTCTTTGTCTCTGTTCCTCTACCTGAAAACAAATTTAGGCTTTGATACCACTTGATGCACCTTGTCCCCTCCAGGGGGTTCTATGACCTCTCTTTCAAGGATCTTCAAATATTTGAGTTGGATCATCTCTTCGAGCCCCCTACTGAAACCCAAAACAAGTTACAAAGGCCCCCTATCTCCTTAGGCATAGGTCCTTTGAGACTTGTATTTTCCTTCTAAGCCCTTGTTCTCTTCTGACAATTTGATTGATGGTGATAGTTCCCTCCACTAGGCCCCTTCTCCTCAAATGGCCTCAGACAATGATCAGGCACCTATCCTAAGGGCTCTTCGAAGCTCCAGGCTCTATGTTTTTTCTGTTCACACGATGACCAATTCTTCCAAAGGCACAATCCTCCAAAATGCCAACAACAAGATCAATGGTCCACGCTCTTCACTAAGATCAATGACTCAGTCTCTTTCTTCAGAATTCAGGCTTCGGCTGAATCTGCATGTAATCTCCACAAAAATTCTGGAGTGGATTTCCAATGGAGTGAACCTCCATCCTCCACATGTCCCTACGGAGACAAATGGTCCACGCTTTTCCTTTGGGATCGATGACCCACAGTAACTTTGGGCACTAGCTCTTCGGGTAATTCCGAACCATCTCTCCATAGAACCTTCAGAGTGCTAAGTTTATAGAGCACAGGATCTGGTGACACCTGTCCCTTTGGCTCGTATGGCCCAGATATGCTTCGAATCCTGGCTCTTCGAGAGTCCGTCTCCCTTATGCACCCACTCTCTCTCGGAGTTATTACCTTCTGGACACCACGATATGGTGCCACATATCCCCCGACAATCAATGGCCAGGACCTATTTCGTCCTTCATGACTTTGCAAAGACTTCCATTTTCACCATGCAAATCTTATGAAGTTATTTCCCATGCACTCTCGAATCTTTCGCCACTTGTCAACCTAGACGATGGAAGGTTCTAACTGACTTAAAAAATTTAGGACTTTTTATATCCCACTCTCCTTTTCACTTTCAAATAATTAAGACTCGTGCACTTTACGTGGATCCAACGCTTGTTGATCATTCACACACAGATCCAACGATTAGGATCTATTCTCCTCTTTGCGTGCTCCTTAGGGTGTCTGGACATGGAATTCAAAGGTCCGGATCTCTTATGAAAGTTTATCTAATGGTATCTATGTCTCCTCCTCTTGACCTTTTCACTTCCTCCCGAATTGGGAAAATTTTCAAGTGTCAAAGGTTGCGGCCTTTAATATTTCTCCTGTGATCCCAACTATTGGGTCTCAACTTGTGCTCTCACTCTTGAGATTTGGGACTTTGAGTTAGTTCACTTCTACATACTCCTTGCCCTATAATCATAGTCCACTAATTGAACTATTCTCGGCCTTCTACACTCTTTGTTGAGAATATGTGCGCAACAACACTATTCCTCCTCAGCTTTGGACTTGGAATATGTCTGACTCTGCGTACTCCTTGCACTCTATGTGAAAACTTCCTCTCCTTCTCCTGAGCTTTCAAATTTCTCCATCTCCTAAGGGTCATGACCCTTCTGTTCCATACAAAGGATTTTTGGTGCCCTCTTAGCACTTTATTCTTTTCTAAGCTTCCGAACCCGAAACAAGTTCGTCTCTGTGCACTCCTTGCACTTGACTACCCTTTAGACAACTGTCTTTCAACACTTTGTATAAGTGTTGGCCTAGTTCATTCCTTGCATAGGTCTTCCTCTAGAGTCTTCAACAACTCTGAAAATACTATGCACTCCTTGCCCTTGACTGGCCTTCAGACAAATGTCTTTCAACACTTTGTCTAAAAGTTGTTCTGGTGCACTGCTTACACAAGTCTTCCTCCAGAGTGTTCAACAACTTTGTTTCACCTTGAGCTTCAACTGCTAGGACCTTAGGGGTCTCTGTCCCTTTTTTTCCTCGAAGGGATATCTGTGCGCTCTTGGCAACTTCTTCTCAAGCACTCCTTGCTGAGATTATTGATTATTCAAAAACTCTTTAAGTTTCCTCCTCTAAAACTTCTCTCATTTATTTGGACTCAAAACAAAATCCTCCAATGCACGCCTTGCACCTGCTCGATGCTCTCCTGGTAGAGCTTGCAGAGTTCTCAGTAACTCTAGTTGTGATTTCTTCTAGACAGACTTTCTCCTCCAAGGTATTTAGTAACCTTGAGGATCCTCCCCGAGTCTGTAAACTATTCTGGTGTGCCCTCCTAGCATGTTCTCCTCTGAACTTGTAACAAAATTCAGATACACACTCCTTGCATTGGCTCATAGATTTCTCAACACTTTGTCATGCACTCCTTGCATTTATCCTAAATAACCAAGATATAATCCAACAAACTCACAGATATAGAAATTATATCTTCCTCCTGCATATGAAACCTATCACAAGCATCTACAACATACATTCATAAACACACAGATAACATTCATACACAGGGAAACATACAAAAAATCATATGCAAGAAAAATTTCTCTTTGTATTAATATGAATGTCTGTTTACAATGGGTCTAGGCTCGGACTGCAACTAAGTCTCAACTCTCCTCTCCTTGTCTTACAATGATTTTATTCTCTCAACCTTCAACAACCTCTACTGGGTATATGATACAAATATTTATACAAGAGGGACTCATCGAGCTTTCCCTCCAAACTACACTAGTGGTGTCTAATCACCATTTACAACGCCTATCTACTGAGGTAGATTACATTGAATAAACATGTGCATCTCAAATCTAAGGAAAAACTCAAGATTTGTTCCAGCTCAAGACTAATAAAGGTGACTCCATCTACTTCCTATACAAAGGCATGTATTGACTCTTCCAACCTTTCATCATTTAATTGCATTAATTACATTTTAAAATTTAAATTCGAGGGAAAAATGAGAGGGTTGGAAACTCTCCCCTCTTTGAATTCTCTTTGATGTGTTGGAATGCTAGTGCATTTATGAGGTGGCGTGATTCTCCTACATCATCATGCAGTCTTCATTCATATTTGGACTGACTAACCACTCTTCCAATAGTCTTAATTATTCATCATAATATTTTATCATTATATCTGAATGTTTCCATTCAACTCCCTCATTATACCTGCATACATACACCAATGATCATTTTTAAATCCATGAGACTCTTAGGCTTCATTTGGCATCATCTCCTTGTGTTGGTCTGATAATCCCATCATACTTTCATCCTCAACATCTATTTTTTCAACAATTTCATTTATAGGTTGTTTATATAGTCTTCAATTTGACTATTTTCATGAGGTGATAATATCTAATCCTTCTTCATAACATGATTCTGATTCTATTATGATTCCATGCCTTTAGAAAGCATATCTCCACCGTTATCAACCTTTATTATAGTTTTAGATGATTTTCCAACTTCTTTACTTGCACAACCTATAAACACACATAAATCGTTAGTTTCAAAAATATAATACCTCATGGTATCATTTGATGCTTCTAACATCATTTCCACATGATGATTGGAACCTTCCTGATAGTTCATGAGACTCTCAATAGGTCTTACTTCAACATTTCCATCATCATCCTCTCCAGGGTATAATCCTTTCTTTGGTTCACAAAAGTGAACATCCTTTTCTGTCTCTGAACTCTCTCTAAAATCAACCTCTCTGATTTTCTCTTCCTTCGGTAAATAACTCAGCATGTTCCTCGAGCTTTACTTCATCTTACTTGCATAAAACTTGTTAATAGGCCACTTTACCTTCTTCTTCACATTCCAACCCCATCTCCGATCTTCCTCAATTTCCTGTAGTAGCTCCATAATTATGTTGAGTCTCTCCTTTACCTCAAAAAACCCTCTACCAAACTCCTCTTGACTCATCCTTCCTTTGCCAACTACTATGTCATCCTCTTTCCACTAGCTATAAATTCTCTCTGAACCTCTGACATGACCATTAGTATTCATCTCCATCTCTTCCTTTGTGAACTTCTCCTAGTCCATTGTGAGCTACATTAGACCTTTGTAGCAAGTATGCTATACTTGCCATTCGATACCTCACCAAGATTCCTCTTGAGATTTGGCCTTTTGGTATCCATGGTTCTCTCTACTGGAACCCTATGATAAATCATCTACTCTTCTTTACCTTCTTCACTTAATCACACTCTCTGAGAACTTCTATTGTCCTTTTCACTTTCAAATTTCAACTGAAAGTATTTACATCATCCTTTATTGCAAGGGTCTGCCAAAAAAATTCTCTTTATCCTCTAAGAGCTCCACATTCTCTCTATCACAACTCCTCTGGCCATAATGATGCTACCATTCCTTATCCTTCTACTGTTATCTGCAATTTTTATTCACCAGAGTTAATTAATAAAACATTTAAACTGATATCTACAAGATATGTCCCATGATCTTATCTTCCAAACATCTCTCTCCAATTTTGTTTCTTTTTTGGAATGTCCCCAATTTTGTAGTAATCCACTAAGGAGTTATATTTCCAATTCATTTTTCTGTCCATATGTACAAATCTGTACATGATTCCTTCTACAATTTTGAATTTTGAATTTGCAAATTTCTCTTTCCTAATTACAGAGAAAAGCTATGATCTGATACCCAAAATGATGACCTCCTGACCTAAAACACACATACAAAATTTTAAAAATATCATTTTTTCTCAGCTCGAAAGTCAAGATGCTTCAAATCTCATTTGGGGGCCCAAAATCCGCTTAGTGAATAGAGTTATGTAATCTCTTTTTCTCACCAGACTGACAATATGATCTTTATTCAACACTCAAAACAAGGTGCTCACTCTCTTTTGTGACCAAGCGTTATAACCTTGCACCAACACCTTACACGATCAACTCCTTCATCCAATTCTTATTGTCATAAGACCTTTCACTGTGACCATTTTATTATGTCATCAAGATCTTAACTTTGTCAGTTCCTTACGTCAACACTAAATCCTTTCTCTCACCATATGATAGAGGGTTGTGACCATGCAATGAACCATCGTTGGGGTATTTTATCCTCACAGGCTATAAAACCCTTCTTTTCAGAGTGTTTCGATACTTGAAACCTACATCACTCTGAATAAATGCCTTATAATCCTTCCTTTCAGACTCTGAATAGTTGTGAGCTTCTCTACGATCCATCAACAAACATATATGGTCACATATCACTAGCCTTAGCCTTTGTTGCGCTAGGTCTTCGTCAATGGACTTACACGTGGATTCCACATATCAAATTCTCATTCATGCACTTCATTTTCATGTATCCACCTTTCATTTTTTGATGCCATCTATCATGGTCTTTGTTAGCTTCTGCGTGTCACTATGGTAGCCGTTGATCTATTCAAATCTGATTAGATCTTTGTCATTAGTCATAGTTGTTTTTTTTCTCTAGGTTAAGTCACTCTGATGTTAGGACTCTGAATACTACTTCTACTAATGATTTCCACATGTTCTCTTCTCAATCATCAATCTCCTACTATTAACGATCATGATCACTCGCCCTCATTCACTCTGGATTTATCCTTCTACAATTCAACTGGAACATGTAGATTCTTAACCATGGATATATTCAATCCCAAATAGATCTTAGTCATTGATCAACAATATGTCTTTGTCATTGATCTTCCTCTTCCTAATCAATCTGCATCATTTATCATTTCACACTCAACTATTGATTTGGATCACCCAAAAAACACTGCATCGTCGGTCAGGGTCTTTCATCCATCAATGTGGACCGTTATTCAAACTCCTCTCATGGGAGTATCCTTCAGACTTGGATTCTGAATATACTACTCCGAAAGTATTTTTGACTGTCATATCCTCAAATGTATCGGTCGTTGATTGAAGGTTCATTTTCCACTGTATTTCTAGGTAACCTCCTCTCAAGATCAAATCTCATCCTTCCAATTTAAACACATAAATGGATAACTAGGAATTTAATCAATGATCATGATCAATCATTTGATCAAATGGTTGTTGTTTCTTTACGAATGCAAAGGATTTGTTCCACTGTTCTTATCCCATTTCGACTCAATTTGTTGTCAAACTGACTTGATCTATCCTCAAATCCTGAGGATCATTGATCTCTTTGATTATCGATTATGATTTGTCTTCTATAATATGAAGATTTAATCATGCTGGATACGAACTTGCACACACAATCTACGAAGGAAATATTCATTGTTCAAACATTTATGCCTGCAACATTCAATATTGCATATATTTAATCACACACAACAATGCATAGAGGTCTTCGAACAAACAATTCCCTGAACATTCAAAATAGAGTGGTTCTAGTATTCAATTGTACACTTATTGTACATAGGGTTTGCATAAGGCCTCTCTCTTCTAATGTCCTTTCATAATTTCACTCACTCTGGATTGATTTCCTCATTGGATGGCCTCTCCTATATGCCCTTAGGCTTACATCATATATGCAAATGAATGTGAAAAAAAAATTGTTTCAAACCCTAACAATATTCCACTAAATCAATCACTAAGATCTTTTAGATCCATAAAATCCTACTAATATCTCTAACTTACCCCTAGGATATCTCTAAGTCCCATAACCTCTCATGATATGTTTGATAGATCTAATTACAATGCATTACAATCCAATAATACAAACTTTTTAGAATTCTATTAAAACTTAGGAATTTACAAGCATTTAAATTCAATTACAAATACCCCCCTAGGTTTATTCAAATGTACTCGATTTTGGAGGCAAATGCTCCTGCATCAGAGCTCAACTGTTCTCCTCCCCTAACCATATCACTTAATCTCTAGAAGTTTCATTTAGGGATTAATCTTCTTACTCCCTTCCTTACTTATTTATATCTTGAAACCCATTTCAGTGCACAAAACCTACTCATGGAACTCATATCCCACTTGAATGCTAAAAAACACTAACCATATCCCCAATAATTATTTGTTGTGTTGGTCTGAGACACATTCTCGTTCAGGGAATGCGTTTTTGTTGAATCAATTGTATCCATCTAGGAGGCTAGTGATACCATACAAGGTTCTTGTGTGGTCATTTGAGGATGTGTTCAACTCTATAGCTACAAAATCTTTGAGCATAGTAGGTATTTTTCATGGCTATTGAGATTGACAACTATCATTTAGGGAACAAGGCCCATTATTCTTCTCATGTGATCTTATTTATACTTCTAGACACATTCCTTTTGCACAAGTAAGCTTAGTCACAAAAGCATGTGTGCATTATAGGAATGCTTGTACGCTTTAGAGTGCATGTGCATTGTTTTCATTCAATTTTTTGGTGCGGGATTGACACATTTAACATACATGTTTTCTGAATTGGTTTTTTTAGATTTAGGTTCGGAATGACAAACTTGGTGGTTTGGGATGTAAATACATCAAAACCTCCATTTTTGTAAATGGCTCTTAATATCTCTATTTTTCACATCATTTTTGTATAGACTACATAAATCCATCATCGATGAAGCTACGCACACATATAGAGTCAACCAGGTAGATTACAAATATATAATTAAAATAATAAATAATATTGTTTACCATTTTTAATATATTTTTGCCTTGACATATATCGAAATCCTAAAATACATACAGCTTTTATTCTTTCTATAACATTAATCTTAAAATACATACATCTTTTATTCTTGCTATACCATTTTATTGCCTTAATTTTTTTTATAAAAACATATATATTGAGCTACTACATACCAATATCTACAATCTAAAAATAAATATTTTTTTTTTACTATGTTAAGACCCTCACACCTACACTAACATATGGCCTTGTAATTTCAAGGATATAATAACTTTCATAATTTTTAAAAATATTAAATTAACATTATAAATTTTGAAAAAATAGCCATGCATAACAAGAATGTGTTCTCTACAATTCTACAATTTTTTTAAGGAAATTCCATCATTTAGGTACTCAACACTAGGATTAACGAGAACATACATGGGTAAAATCATGAAGCTGGGTAACACTTTTGTGAGAATCGGGTCTCCAAAATTCATCAAATATTTTTTCGACCGAACTCTTTTTTCTTTCTGCCGAAAGATAGGCTTTTTCATCTGAAACGTTGTTTGGCTGAAATTTTGCACGTCAAATCGAACGACGCCCTGATGGTTCCCTCGATAGTCGTGTACAAGATTTTTTGGATGATTGTTTTTCCTGCGGTAAGTATATTTCAGCTGAAAGGTTTATTTTTAACGGAATCCGTTAAAAATAAACCTTTTGGTTGAACAAAAATACTTTTTAGTCGAAAGATTATTTTGGTTGAAAACTAAAAATTGGGACTGTATTCAGAAACCAAAGAATTCCCCAAAGCTTACATGAACTATGGTTTCGAAAATGACACCATCATTTCCAAAATTGACTGTACTTTCAATTCCTATAATTTGTTTTCATTTTATTTATTTTTATCTAATTTTATTTAATTTTTTTTTTAAATCATTGCATAATATTTTCAGCAGACATTATGATTCGATGAAATGAAATATCGGTATCTCTAAAAATATACAGTGAAACATTTAAAAAAAATATATATTCACAATCCTTACACTGTTCTTTTCAAAATGGTATATTTAGATTTTAGTTTTAAGCAAAAATTAAGATAGATATAAGGTGTAGAAAAACATGTGTTTAAAATCTGCAACGTTTTCATCTTGGTCAACTTAAAAAAATTCTAGAAATTATAATATTCATCCGTTAGATTCAAAATTATAGTCATAATAAAATAGTCTCTATAGATTTTTTTTGTATATTTCATTTCTTAAAAACATAAGTTTAATAATACATACATTGTTGTAGAAAAAAGTTACTCATTATCATTCCTTTCATGTTTAAGAAACATATTGTTAAACAATTTTCAAATTGACATATCAAATAGTGATAAAAAAAATTTTGAAAAATAGTCATTGGAAAGCTAACAAAATTCTTCACAAGTTTTTTTTTTTACTATAAAGTGAAATTCTAAATAAATAAATAAACTTTTGTATGCCGGAAGTTGAAGAGCTTGCGAAAATATATATTTTTTTTTCTCATAAAACAAGAAAAAGTGTAACCCATCTTCATGATTTTACCCACACATTATATTTTACATAAAAAATAACATACAAAAATTTTAAAAATAACATACACACATTTTAAAAATAAAAATTATATGTTCGAAAAGGTAATCAATTTTCAACATTTAGTTTTTTTACAGCATATTCAAATTCATTGTGAAAGTACTTCGAATACTTCCTCCAAGTTAACAGATTATTTTTTTTCCATGTTTTCATTGCCATTAACACATAATGAGATACCATTATTAGCTTGCAGTGGCTCTGCCACCATTTTGGCCACTGTATTTATACAACATTTTTCACCACTCTTTGAGTAAAATAATTTGGTTTTCATCTTATCTCTATGTTTTACTAAAAGTGAGAGTAATTAATATAAGTATAATAAGATACTTTATGAAGTATGTAATTTTCAAAAGTAATGAAACATCTTGTAAGTTTACATGTTTCTTGCAGCATAATAAGAAAAAAAAAGATCAATAATAGTAGGTATACTTATCTCAAATGTGTTATCTCTTGTAAAAAAAATTAGGCCTCACTAACCCTTAACATGGATGGATTTTTGGGTGTCTCCTCCCAACTAAGCACACCGTAATGGAATTGAACTTGAGTCACCTAGCAAACAAAACCCAAACCTTAACCGATTGAGCTAGCAGAAATTGACAAGTCCTATGAATTTTTAAAATGAATATATTCACACTACTTAATCATGGAATATAAGTGTAAAAAAAAATTGAATGTATGTTATAATAGTTTGAATATAGGTTAGTGTCTTAATACTAAGAATAACCTTCTTCTAGGTACAATGTCATATAAATATTGAATGAAACAATTTAAGTCTAACCTAATTTAAAAGAACACTTTTCACTATGAAACTTCAATAGGTTTACATGATCAATATTAAGAACTACTATGTGCTTATAGTGATAAATCTTAATATGATATTTCACAAAACTTAGATAGATATTCATGTCCTTTTATGCAATGCATTGAAAAATTCTAATTTGTGCTCATTAGGAGTGATAAAGACTCTCAAAGAAGGAATTAATGAGGTTTTGAGTTTTGTTTAGGACTTTTAGTTTTGGAAATCATGAAAAAAAATTCTTTGTACAAGAGGTTATTTTCTAAACAAGTTTTCCACTCAACATATACATAATTGATTTTTTATTTTACTAAATACAAGTTATTGCTAAATAAATAAAATAAGTCAAGAAACAAGTTATTGTCAAAATACATATTGAAAAACAACGGTTCACTTGAAAGAACATTCTATTCTTATCTTATGCTTTAACATACTTTTGTTGACACTTAAAACCAACTACTTAAAAGTTTTCAATTCTTTTGCAACTTATTTTTCATTAATTGAAAATGATTAAAAAAAACTAAAAGTCACAACTTGCCTCTTCCAAAATTATATTAAAAAAAATGAAAAAAAATAATATATACAAAGAAAATCATAAAATGTTCAAAGTAAATTCATTTGATTGACTTTTTCTAAACTAACACATCTTTTACAAAAACCACTAAAAAATCATAGAGATTATGTGTTTGTTTTGGAAAACCATTAATAATTCTAAATTAAAAGTCACAACTTGCCTCCTCCAAAATTACATTAAAGAAAAATGAAGATAAGATAATATATACAAAGAAAATCATAAAATGGTGAAAGTAAATTCACTTGTTGATTTTTTCTAAATGAACACATCTTTTACAAAAACCACTTAAAAAAATCATCATGATTATTTGTTTGTTTTACAAAACCATTAATTTTTATACATTAATAATTATATTTTCCAATTAATTATAATTTTTTATTTTTACTCATATATTTTCGAACGATTAAAAAAATTAATAATTCTTGTTTGTCAAATTAATAATCATATCTTTTCAATTCAACCATTAAAAATAATTAATAATTCTTATTTGTGAAATTAATAGTCACATCAAAAAAAATAATAATTATTGTTTGTGAAATTAATAATCATATATTTTCATTTCAACCATTAAGAAGAGTTAATAATTCTTATTTGTGAAATTAATAATCATATTATAAGTATTAAAATTATTTGTAAATACTATTAAACAAGTTTTACAATAATATAATATAATTTTTGAAAAATTAATATAAAATAGTTTAAACATAAATATATAGTTTGAGTGGGTCTAATGGTTAAGAACACGTGTTTCCTCTTAAGAGGTCACAAGTTCAAATCCAGAGGAGTTAGGGTATGCATATCTCTGTGGACTTTACCAATAAAATCATTGAGCGCCTCCGTAAACTTTACCAGTCAAATCCTTGGACGAAGGGGAATCCCTTGTCCCACAAACAAGGGAATCTCATACACCAATTTGATGTAGCTTGACCTTGACCTTAAAAATAAATTATTATTATTATTATAAAATAGCTTGCAAATCCTTTTTAACAAGTATTACAATTAATATAATATAATTTTTGGAAAAATAATATAAAGTACTTATAAATGTAATTATCAAAATAGCTTACAAATCGTTATAAGCGATTCTTACAATTAATATTTGTCATTATTAGAAACAGGTTCTCAGTAAAAAATATTTCAACTTTGGTCCCTCTAAAATATTAATAGATATATGAGACCTGCAATATTCATGCATGTCGCACAGCAAGGTCCTGATCCTGTAACAAGACCCAGTCACAAGAAACAGTAATATTTAAACCCTTTCACAAACCCCTAAGAAAAATTGCATGATTGAATTTCTCGTTTTAATTCTGAAATTGGATTGACCTATGAGATTACGTTCCAATTTCTCTCTCTCTGGATATTCTGTGGTGGTGGATAACTGAGCGGTACTAAGGTGCTAATATTAGTGGTGTCGTTGCTATCCACGATTGATCTTATTTGTATGTTAGCATCTATAAGAAGACATCCATGGACATGTATAAATTAATTATTTAAATATAAAGATCACAACAAATATTAAACCTTAAGTAAGGTCGAAGATGTAAATAAAAACAAAGTTTGTGATCAAGTTTTTTATTCCTTGTTCTCCTATTTTATATGTTGAATTTGTTTTTTGGTTTTTTTCAAGAAAACAATCGAAAATTAGTATTTCACACGATAATTAAATTCGACGGACATAAAAGATTAAATGAATGATTACATACCTCTAATGCATATTGTAGTTGGGATGACTCCTCTCACCACACAATTATGTTCATTTCTTTTATCATCTCCTTTTACACTTTTTTGGACATCCCTACCTACATGTATTGGTTTTACCCTAGTTTGTCCCTTGTAATTTTCAAAATCTCAAAGAAATAAAAGAAAAACTATGAATCATTAGATATAAAAGGTAAATTTTTTACAAAATAAGATATTGATGTGTATAGTAACTTCTTAAGTATTGGTGCCTCAACCATATGTATACACAATGGTGCATCGACCATATTTATAACCATTGGTATATGATAATAGTATCGTTGATAAATTGAAAATGTTTTACAAATTGTTGTATTCAGTTGGTTATTTATGAATTAATAAAAGAACCACTTCCTAAGTATCATTTATTACTCACCATCTACTTGTGAACAAATTTAAGACATGAAATTTTCCATATAAAAAACAAGATTAGTTTCATTTTAAACTCAATGGTTCTCTTTATAAGAAAATGCACCTCAATGCTTATCTATGTACAATGTGCACCATCAACTGTGAAAATGATTTCTAACAATATTATTTCTAATTTAAATCAAGCTATGCCATTGACATGAAAATATGCACTGATGCTCTGCCTAATCACAAAGGTGTTTAAAAAAACCCAACAGTGATAGACCAGTTTGAGATCCAATGCAATGAGTGGTTCCATTCCAATGGATAGGAAATGCCCCATATATAAATAAAAAAACCTATACAAAAATTTCTTAAAAAAATATTCCTGGCATGAAATATAAAAAGGGAAAGAAAGAAAAATAGGGAGGAAATTAAGGCTTCCAATATATATATCTATATTTTAACTGGGGGAATCGGCAACTCGCGGTTCTCGTACTCGCGTGACACGGGGTCGATCCCCAGGAGGCATTAAGGCTTCCAATATTGAAGGTAACTACAAAACCCTTTTTTTTTGGGGGGGGGGGGGAGGAATGCATTGAAAATTGATTGAATCAAATAGGGGAAAGATTAATATGATTAATATAATGAAATCATACACCTAAAATTTATGCTCTATAGATTTGTATGTGACCTACGACAATCTCTTTTAAATCTCTCTCTTCAAAAAAAATCCACCCACTTTGAAGTCTTTGATAGTAAATCTCTCTTGTACAAGTATCCTCTTTGAAATTTGAAAAAAGAATGAAAGAATGAATAGGGTTTTCATTTATAAACACAAAAACTAAAATTCTTGCTCATTTTTTCATTGTATATTTTAACACATTGATGATAAACATACACATTGTTTGTTTTTTGTAACTTACTTTTTGGTGTGCTATACAATTAGTAACACACCAGTGTGATGTGCATGTATAATGCACTGACTCATTTTTTCATAATAAAATTCAATGCATTGATAGTAAGAATGCACTATTTTTCTAATTTGCTTCAGTTGGTGTGCTATATAGTTTGTATGACACTAGTGCGATGTGTGAGTACTAATGCATCGAAAAAAAAAATAATTAGCAAAATGGAAATGCAAACATACAAATTTAAATTTGTGGTGGTTTTACTTTGTGGAGGCAATAACAAAGTTCAATATTCAATGCTTCTCACAATTTAAAGCACCAATGCTTTTGTTTTATAACAACACATTGAGGTGTATTTATATGATTAAGCTCATCATTAATTTATAACATTTATTCAAAATTATCTTTGAAGTCATATTGTTCTATGTTTTCCAAGATTACAATTTTGGCTCAAATGTAGGAAAAAATGAATTATAATATCAAATGGCCAATTCTTCATATTCCATCTCATTCCATATCGTTGCAATTCCTTCAAGTTCTCTCGCACAGATTTCAATACATCTAGATTTAGTTTATAATTAATTTATCTCATTGAATTTATGTTATGTATGTAGGTACATTTGAATAATTATTCATTGAATTTTGTAGGATCAAGATTCATGATCAAGTTCGGATGTGCAAGATATTCCAATAGTCCCAAAATTTTGTAATCATTTATTGGGAGAAATATATGACAAGTAGATGTTTGATGAAAATGAAAAACTTCTTTACCCTACCAATCATAACATGCAATCTTCCAACAACCATCCTAGGTCAACGATATTACACCATGAATTACATCTCTTTTATGTAGACACCCTGTAGGGTGTAAGAGAAAAATGATTGAGTAATTATATTTTTGAATTTTCAATGGAACTAATGTAAATGTATTGCTTAATTCAGCATTTATTTTATAAAGTGGTTGGTTTCATGTTTATTATTGGGAAAAAAAATTACATGCTTCTAATAAATGTTCGATATACTGTTTGAACATATTAAATGCATTGTGTTACTAATATTAACGATGTAATGTTCAATATTTTTACAATCAATATTTTGATGACAAGTGACCTATCTACCATCTAACGTTGCACTCCACTATGATTTCAAGTCACGATCTTATTGTTAAATGAGCACATCTTGGAGAGGAATCATATTGAGAATGGTTGAATAAACCACCTGTTCAATTTCCATTACATTCCAAGTAACCAATTCAAAACCTCTATAGTAACACTAGTTCTTCACATGTTGGGGTTGAAGGAAAATATATCGAGGTTGGTATGGATTATTTCTTATAGGATACCCAAGACATGGAGGGAATATTGTTATATGAATTCCAACAAAATGAACTAGGAGATGGCGTCGATGTCATAGATACCTTCCTCGAAATCTTGAAATATGCTTCCACCACCCCTCTCTTTGGTCAATAGGGGTCAAGGTCTACCGAACTAGGGATAAACATGTTACTGTAAAACTTGAAATAAATGTTTGATATGTCATACATGTGTTTCTTGACACTTTTGATGTAACTAACCATTAAATATCCTAATTTTTTAAGGAATATTTTCATACAATGAAGGAAGAAAATGGTTGATTTTTTTCATTCTTAATGATAGTGTTCATTTTTGTTTCTCACTAATTTCAAGTTTCTCAATGATAAGGTACTTCCAACAGATAATTTCTTGCATGATTGTTGCGCAGAGGAAAATAAAATGCTAAAATTTTTGGGTATCGAGTACATATTAGACCACACATTTCCGAATGATTTTTTTCTATACAAAAATGAATATGCAGACAAAGAGATATGTCCAAAATGTGGGCATGATAGGTACCATAAATTAAAAAAAGGTTAAGGAACATGGTTCTCCTCATAGGATATTGAGGTACATGCCTATAATTCCAAGGATTAAAAGGCTCTTTTGTTGCAAACAATAATCCATGTTGCATGGGTGGCAAGCCTCACATAGAAGTGAGCCAAGGGTTATGTGAATCCCAACAGATTCAATAGTCATGAAGAATATAGAAGATACATGTCTTGATAAATTCAAGGATGAAGCACAAAGCCTATGATTAAGCATAACCATGGGTGGAGTTAACTCGTGTTCCCTCCAAAAAAACTAACTATTGTTTTTTGCCAATGGTAGTGATCAATAGCAATATTCCTCCATCGTTGTCCATGTGATGAATGAAAATCTTATGATGTCTCTTATAGTTTCAGGTAGAATACAAGTGAAGAGAATTGATGTCTACCTCCAACCACCAATTGATGAATTTAAGAAATTATGGGAAGGGATACCTATATATGATGTATAAATACCCATCCCAATGGAGAGGTATTTTACATTGTATGGTGTATGTGCGTACACTACTTATGATTTTATAGGACTAGGTGCTTGCTCTGGTAAGCATGATGTTTGATTTGTTTATATATGTAATGTTATTTGGTGTACTTTAGTTGGTGCAACTATATTTTTGAAACTAATATGTTCTATTTACAATAGCATCACAAGTCTTGTAACAAAACAATATCATGCATGTGTAATGACTGGTTTTAAAATAACATCGAAATATTCTAACAAATCCTACCAAATGTACAACAATTTATACCAGATTCATAAAAGAAGAATTATGCAATTTATACCAGATTCAGTTTTAAAATAACATCGAAATATTCTAACAAATCCTACCAAATGTACAACAATTTATACCAGATTCATAAAAAAAGAATTATGCAATTTATACCAGATTCATAAAAGAAGAATTATGCAAGTGAAATTTAAAATTTATCAATGAGTAATGCATAAATTCGAATTGAGTACCTTAACACTGATGTTAATTTTCGTTGTCAGCTTCCTTCCTACTGCTACCTACTACACAATCTAGTCTTGTTGCAAACACAGAAAATAATTGCCCAAAACCTCTTGTCCACCCTGCCAACTAGGAAAACGACCTAGCTCCAGGATATCTATGGATATCCTGGCCCTCCGAGCCCAAAACCGCTAGCAACTCGGTGCCTGCCTGAACAAATAGCTCACAACCAGCAAACCCTGTGCCTCAATCTGAGCACACCTATCTCCCAGCCCCTCTCGGTTCTCTGCCCATAGCAAGAAAATAGTCTCTCGTAGAATGCCTCCTCCCAACTCCTTTTCCCCTCTTATTTCTCCATCACCGCCTTTCCTCCTTCCATTAAATTCCTTATCCCTCCATTTAATTACCCTTATCCATTCATTAAATATATTATCCATGTATGGAATACGTTATCCCTTGTGGGATACGTAACTCAATTTAAACATTATATTTTATTATCCAATTCTTATTTAATACTTTATTAATTAATGACTTAATTAATAATTAAATCAATCATTAACAATATTGATTAAAGAGTTAATTATACTTAAATTAATCATAATCAAGAGTAACTAATTAATAATAAATAATTAGTTAAGGTTATTTTAATAAATAATTATAATTTATAATCAAGGGTCGTTACAACATGTATATGTTGTGGAGATTTTACAAAGGATAGGTGGTCCAACCACCTATGAAATATGGTGTACGACTTCTATAGGGTATTCCTCCTAGAATACCACCCTTATAGAAAAGTTGCATCTTCTTTCAATGGTAAACTAGAGAGAACCCGAAGACCTAAAATAATGACATTGATAGATTGGATTAGGGCATATGACACAGAGAAGGATAAGGAAATGGTATAATTTTTTGATTCAAATGGGGAACCTATGTTCGATGATATTGAATTTTTTGACACCTATGTTGATAAAATTCCAATTGGGATGAAAAAGAAATCTGTATTTTATGAGCTTCCATATTGGGCGAATCTTAAGATTGACCACTTACTAAATTCGATGCATATATTAAAAAATGTTTCATCTTATTTAGGAAGACACATATCATCGAATAAAAGTAACACATTGGACATTAGGAAATATTTTATTGCTTCAAATACTAAAAGAAGAAATTGACGAAGAAAAGAAACTAGAGGAGAGGTTGGTCCCTCTTGGTATTTTAAAGAATGTGATGTCACATGGATTTTGAAGAAAGATGACATTTCTATGGTGAAAGATGTTATATTGGGTGTGAAGGCACCTTCTTCATATGGGTCAAGTCTACGATGTTTCTTCACTATAAAAGGGAATTTATTAGGGTTCAAATCACATGACCATATGAACCTTCTAAGGGTATGTATGTTAAACACATGATTCTTCTTCTTTATTGTTGGTAAAAATATTCTATGCACTCATAGTTTTATGGAAACTAATGATTTGTGTGTCTATTTTGTAGTGTCATTATCATTTGTTTATGCATGTTTTTGTGAACCATGACTTCCCCCAGGACCTACGACATGCCATATCAAAATTATCTGCATTTGTACATTGGATCGCATCAAAGGATATTCATATGGATAACATTCCATGGTGGTATTGAGAGATCGCTAAGATTGTTTGTATGTTTGAGAAGGAACCACCCGTGAGTTTTACAGACTTGCAATTCCATCTTCTAGTTCACCTACCTAATGAGGTTGAATTAGTTAGGGTTCTCTGATGTCATTCAATGTTCTTCTTAGAGAGGTACATGAAAAAATTGAAGGGCTTTTTTCAATGAAGGGAAAAAATAGAGGGATCTATGTTAGAGGGGTACATAGTATACAATTAGTTTTATTATTCCAATGAGTACATAAATAAAATTGACTACACACTAGGGTCAGTGGCTTGGGATGACCAACAAGATGAGGAAAAAGGGAAGGGGAGCTAAATGAACGAAAACATGTTCTCGATAAAGAGTAAGTCACTTATATTTTGTCAATTTAGTACAAATAAACTGCTTACATTGAAGTTGATAATATATATTTGATCTCATGCTATTCATTTTGAATTCTTGTATACATCAATGAATTTAGAAATTGATACCACCAATAAATTCATTATTTAAGTTGATAATATATATTTGATCTCATGCTATTCATTTTGAATTGTTGTATACATTAACAAATTTAAAATTTGACGTTATTGATAAATTCATTCTTTACAATGCAAATTTTTATGAAGAGAAAATAAAGAAATAAGACAGTGACAATAAAAAATTCAGATGGTTGAATGGTAGAAGCATGCTTTATCCTGATTATTTAAAATAAAATATGCCAAAAATATGTCCCAATAGATTGGTGGTTGACGAGATACAAGAGAAATATGCGGTGTCTAGTCATAACCCACGTGGAGAAGATCTTGATCCACTAAACATAGGGATCAAATGCAACAACTCTGTAATAACTTCTCTAAGTACCAAGTTCAATTTATAATATTTGACATTTGAATTGTAACATGTCTTATGTTTTTATTAATGCTCGGGTTATTAGACATATGACACCATACTTTGTTCACATTTTTACAGGTGCATTTGTTCACATCTATGTGGGAATATGGCCATCATTTTTGTATTGAGTTTTTCGATGATGGACACATCACACAATATTGCAAAGTGGATGTTGAATTTCATTAATCTAGTCGTGCTAGCCACCATGACCAAAACCTAATAGAGGGAAAGTTACGTTACATTGGAAATATATAAGAGATCATGCAAGTGGAGTTCTCATATTTTCAATGTGTTATTTTTTGTTCCAAGTTGTGGGATACCTTCGATTGGATAAATGTAAAGGAAGATCGTGATAGTGGGATAATATGTATTAACTCTAAAAAAATGTGGGTTGAAACTGAAGAGCCTTATGTTTTCTCAAAACATTGCAACAAATTGTTTTTTTACCTATATGTGTTGGATGGGGATTGGTGGTTTCTACTGAGACATGATCCTATATATAAACATCTTTTTGAGAACAACAATGTTATAATGGAAAGTGAGGAAGATAATTAGGGTGATGGAATTGAAGACTGATATGCAAATTCTTTGTTTCAACATTTATATTGTAGACGTTTCATTTTATTATGGGTATATATAATGGCCAATTATGTTTGTTTCCCTTAATTTTATATTGTTGGATATGAAAATCTAACAACCATTTACAACGACCATATTGAAAATACATTAAATAGTACAAGCATAAGATGCGGTTTTGATATATTTTTATTGTCATATTTATTGTTTATTATAGTAAATTCATGTTGTATTGTATTAACATATGTTTATGTTAACCTTTGAATTAATAAACATTAATTGATTTAGAACAAAATTGGTGACCTATTCATATAATACAATAGTAAATATTTATTTTAAATTATTTAACAAAAAAATGAAGATATTAAAAATTTGAACCTCAATTTTTTTTATTGTTTGAAAATTTCAAAATTCAAATAAATAGATACTTACCTTGATGGAACTTCTAAGGACAATTCCAAGAAAACAACTTCATGCAACATCTATGCTTTATGGAATCACACTTGTGGTGTTGGTATTACCAACTTTAATGACATTCCCAACCTTAAATAGTGCAACTATCATGGCCTTCACGTATTCCACTCCATCCTTTAGTTTTCTAATCATATAAACTTACATTAATCATTATTTTTATAGTCTCCTTGAAATAAGTGTCAATATAGGAAGGACTTGAAAATTCTAAAAGTGTATTTTTCTAGAGCCTGGTCACAATTAAGGAAAATTTTAAGGATCCATACTTATCTAAAAGTATAGAAACCTTTGTGAATTGTACCAATTCTTGAAATACTTATTATAAAATGTTTGGTGATATTTCTGTAAAAGTATTCCAATTCCAATTTCTAAGTATTTGTATATTTTTTAGAAAATATTGATAACTTATAGAGTAAAATAATTTTATCCCATATTAGAATTTGGGTGAATAATTTAAAAAAATAGAAATTAACAGATTACTTTTAGAAGAAAACAAGACAAATCATGAAGTTTAGTCCTTAAAGTTTTTCCACTATAATCCAACCCTACAAAGCTTGGATATAAATTTCTACCATGGAAATGAAATATTGAAAACAAAGATTGAAATTCATTATTATTAATGAATTTATTTTCATATTTAATAATTTAAATTTAATTAAATACATTTAATTAATTATATTTTTAAAATAATAACAATTGTTAAATATAACTATTTTAAATCTAATGAACAATTAGTATAACTTTATTATTAAAATAGATAAAAATTTAACATTCCATATGAGCAATTATTCACATAGTTTTGTTCATTGGTTGACCAAATCCAATATTTTCATACATTTTAATACAAAATCAAGGAAATACATTACTTAGCATACTTTATTAATAGAAGATTCATAAAATTAATAATAGAGTAAAAAATTGTGAAACCATTTCATTAAAAGTGTATAGATAAAATTTTATTATTATTCATTATATTTTATATTTTACATTTAATTAAATAAATTCCATATATTATAATAGTTGGATAATATAAATTAATAAAATCTTTGAAAAAGATAAATATTAATAAAATATAATAATTGTGATTTTAATAAACAATTATATTATAACTTTGTCTTCTAATCTTTGAATAATAAAAATTAAAAAATAACATTATTATTCCATCATCATCATTATTATATAATTATATTATAATGTTATTATTACAATATATGAAAAATACACAAATATTCAGATCACAATCATTCCACTCATCATATTTAAGTATTTTTGTTTCTAAACACATTTAATCAACATATTATATCTTTGTGTACAACAAACAATTCACCTTGAATAAGAGTTAAACATTATATGTCATTAATGGTTATGATAATTTTTTGCAATCACAATCCAAATTAAACGATTTCATAAAAGTAAAGTTAAACATTCTCCCGAGAAAAAAATATTTATATTCGTGAAAGATGAATATACATATTGTTGTTCATAAGAGAATTGGACATACCTTATCAATCCAAACAATCCAAATAGAAAAGTGCCCATCTTCCTATACTACATTTTACACATTTTGTTCAAAAAAATATCCTATACAAAAATCATCACAACATTAATTTATGCCAAAAACAGATTCAACATATCCTATACAAAAATAAAAATCTTTAGTTCACATAGCAACTTCAATCCTTCATTACTTTTCATATGAAAACCTACAATGTAACATAAAATTTGAAAAAGTTATAGCTATAATCCCATCGACTCAATCTCCTCCCCATCGAAAAATTCATAGAATCCAAAAGCCCAAACATGAAGAGGCAATGCTTCCTTTGATAGTTCATCAACTTTACCATTAAGCTCCCTATATATATATATATATATATATATATATATATATATATATATATATATATATATATGTTTGAAAGAGATCCAATCAAAGGATTGAAGAGAAATTAGAATATCCTGGAGCAAGGGACCAAGTCAAATGTCATTCACCGAAGATTTTTTTTATTCCCAGCCAGTGATCAATTTTGAGTCACCCATAACCTACAATTTCTTACCCCTTTTTTGTCGAAATCTCCAGCAAAGTACTCAATGTGATGAATTCATCTCTATTGTTTTTCCCCTTCCTGGAGCATACATTATATGAATATAATATTTCATCTTTATGTAAAATACAAAACGTATCTCGCAAATTAGAGGATGACCCTGACTAGCTCCATCAAATAATCCCTAAGGAATATCGAATCATATCTCAAGCACACTCAGACACCTCAACATTTTAAATTTAGATTCAACATAAAATTCCTTTATGATTTTTATTATAATCCCAACTATAACTTATGGAGTGATGTATTTGTTTTTTAAAATACTTTCATTGCGAGTCCACCATAGGCCGTAAACCATAATACATGGAAAACATTTAAACTACTTCAGTAAGTTATCTATAATAAAATCCTTAAATAAATACTCTATCCTCTCTTTCATCCAAGAGGAATTATGATTGAATTCTTCCTTCACATTCCTCAGAACATGTACGCTATAAGGAAAACATAGAAAAATGTGAGAATAATATTCCTTGTTAGATTTGCACAACACACCTATTTGGGCCGATCCATCCTATTTTAAATCCATCATACCAAGTGAGGATTTTATTGTTTAATTCCAACCATAATTTTATTTTTCTCTTCATAGGGGCATTTATCTTCCAAAGGATACCCCACCACCATATTTTTCCCTAGTGAACTGCACTTCCACACCATCCCGGTATCCTAATTTAGTTGTAAATTTCCTTCTACCTAAGTTTTTAGACCAGCATAGGAAATCCTCCTCTTCCTCTTGTAACCTAATAGAGTTGGATACTTATGTTCCAATATAATAATTCCACTTGTTCGCTTTGGTTCGTGCTACTCCTAGGGATTCCTCCATCTTCCAACCCAACCTTCCTCTAACTTGGGGAGATTGGGCTTTGGAGTCCCTGAAAGAGAAAATACCAATCAAATGAAGGGACTGAATGAGGGGAGACAAAATCCTATAGTCATTCGTTGTGCCCATCTATGGTTTTTCTCCCACTCTAACCTTTCTACCATTTCCAATCTTCGACATAGTCCATTTCCCAACCAGAGGAAAATATTGTACTAGTGCCTTCCATAAAATGGATCCCTTTGAGGACTTTCTCGGATGTTTATACCATTCCTCAAATTAAATTTTATGCAAATATTTTCATTTAATAACTCTCCCCCACCATGTATTATTGTGAGTTATCCTTCATAAACTACAAGAAGCTAAGGACAGAGTGAAAATAATAATATTTTTTATTCTCGATCGTCCAATACTTTTTGGGTGTTTCCACATGATTCCTCTTTACCAGGGGAGTTCCTCGCGACCTACATGATCCTAACCACAAGAACTGGAAACTAATATTTTAAACTTTGGTCAGGATGCCTTTCTACACCACATAAATCGAAGTCCAATAGACTAGAATACTCTCCAACACAAACTTGATCATAACTAGCCTTGCTCCTCTTGAGAGAAACCTATTAACCTAAAGAGACACCTGATACTCAACTTTCTTATAAAACCACATCCAATATAAGAATCTATAATAATTTGTCTTGAGAATAAAACCGAGGTACTTGAAACTAGACTCCAACTCCTTCCTAGGATAAGGAAGAAGTTTTCCAATCTACTGATTCAGACTGTTAGACAAGAAATGAGGAATTAAACATGACTTATCTATATATTAATTTCCATACTAGTTTATTTACAATATATATTCAACACTTATTTTATGGAGGTAAGTTCCCTCAACAACCCTTGGGTGAAACATAACATGTCATCAATAAAGAGAAGATATGAAATGGTTTCTTGACCTAACACCTTAACACACCTGAGGACTCCTTTTTCTCTAGAATTTTTAATCAATTGACTTAGTGCTTCAACCACTATTATAAAAAATAATGGTGATAATGGATATCCTATTTGATTCCAAATGAAGATTGAAAGAAATTGGAGGGAGCTCTATTGATGAGCACCACATAGGAAATTGACTGTAAACACCCCATGATCCAATTAATGATAGATAAATCCATTCCCATTTTCAACAACACTAACTGGAGAAAGGTACAACTTACTCTATCATAGGATTTGTATGAATCCAGTTTGAGGACAACCAAATCTTTATTGAGTTGTTTGAGGGAATGAAGGACTTCTTGGGAAATTGTCACAACATCATGAATTTGTCTACGTCGAAGGAAACCATATTGTTCCTAAAAAATAATCTCTCTTAAAATAGGCCTTACTCTCCTGACTATGATTTTGGACATAATATTATATATCACATTACAGCAAGAGATCGACTGATAATGCTTGAAGGATACCCATTCTTTTTTTTAGGGATGAGTGCGATGAAGGTAGAATTGAATGACCCCAAAAATTTCCCAATCCTTTGAGATTCCCTTACTACCTTTAAGACATCCTCTTTCAAAAAATCATAAAAACAAAGAAAAAATTCCACAGTGAGACCATCGGGCCCTGGGATCTTATATTTTTTCATAGAAGAGAGAGAAACTTGAATTTAAATCTTCGAGACCTCTTCTACAAGAGAGTGATTCACCTCTAGAGTTGTTGTATGGAATAACCATCAAGTTCTTGAAACAAATATTTGAAATGGTTTACCTCCTCCTTTTCTTTATCCTTAAAAGAGTGAACAATATAATAATCCAAAGCTATGACTTCCCATATCTTATTCACATTTTTGTGAAAGTTCTCTAATTGATGAAATAATTTTGTATTATTATCACCTTCTTTGAACCTTATTTCTTTGATTTTAAGCCACCAGGTTTTCTCCTCTTTGTCCAATATCGAGTGCCAAGTTGATTCATATTCCCATCACTAAGAAATTTGAGTAATGTAAATGGAACCTGTAATGTTTTCTTCATAAAATTGAGCAATCTTGTACTCATCCTCTTTTAGTTGGGCTTGTGTCCTTTTCTTATAAGATTTTACCCATTTCTTAGAAACCACCTTGAATCTGTCTAAATTGTACATGAATTGGCACATGACGAACATGGAAGAGGAGGGAGTAAGATTCTCCCATGATTCCATAATGAGAAGCTTGCATTCTTCCTCTTCTAGCCACACATGACTAAATTTTAGAGGCATTGGGGGAGACTCCCCACCTGAAACCAACTTGAAAATTATTAGCAAGTGGTCAGAGAGACCTATGACATACACCAAAGAATTCATTAAAATTTCTCTATTTAATAGTGTCTATGAAACTAAAAATATATCAAATATTTTTGACATTTCTTCTTCATTAACATGAAAATTCCTCTAAGTAGGAACCAACTTCACTAGCTCGATATCTACTAAGTGGTGTTTCTCAAATAAATCTACAAAGAAACCACTTTTCACATATTACCTAGGAATAACCCCCCATAATACTCCTAAATATAATGCAATATTCAAATCCCCTCTCACTAGGGTCAATGAATCGCTTATAGTCTTTGAGGCTTCGAAGTTTTCCCAATAAGGGACTCTCTTGGAATAAGGCCTATAATTATCTAGAATATTAAGTGAAATTCCAAGATATTTAATCTCCAACTTTACCAAAATTGATGAATTGTATGGTGTTGAAGACATATCCTTATAGGTTGAACTCCATCCCATCAGTAAACCTTATGATTGTCCATATGCATCCAAAAAAAAATACCACCTTTTAAACCAAGGTTCGAATATGAATCTCACTGTATATCCTTAACACTTTGTCTCATGAATTAATATTACATATGGATTATGATTGAAAATGATCCTTTTGAGGGAGAGCTCCTTATAGGAACCCCCAACTCCTATCATGTTGAAGGATAGAACAATCATGGAGGAGAATTCTTAAGGGATTTCCCTACTCCAAGGGCTCTTGTGATGGTCTATTTATTACCTTTCCTAATACCTTGAACAATGTTTTGTTGTTCTATAAACATATGGGACTTCCTCCCCATAGGATTGGATTAAATATGATTAAGAGATAAGCCACCTAGTGAAGAGGAATCATCTTTCTACTTTCCACACAAAATTAGGGCATACCCTTTTTGGGGGGAGGTGAATTCCCTCTTATCCTCTAAATAAGGATTGAAATCCACTTTCAAATTCCCTAAACAGTTTGTAGAAAAATAATATTTGATTGGCCTCCCTTGCGGAGGGGAAGCAGGACTAGGGGAAGTAGGGATGCTAATGAGAAGGGTTGATGTAGGGGGACATGAAGTAGGATTAGGAGAAAAACATATTTTTTCACACTTTACCTTAAGGGGATCAAAAGGGGATGAAAGCAAAGATAAATAAGGGACATGAAGCAATGTACCATGGTTGGATTCTGTAAGGCCCAACTCATTTCTTGTCTCGGTCACTTGCATAGGATCTAAAGCTTCTAGGGAGAATGCACCACCTCTATTTGCTTGCATTATTGAAATATGACTACCATTTTTTTTTCTTCCTTGGACTTATTCACCCAAACTTTCTTGAACCACTCCCTACTTGGAAGAACTTTTTTACATTGTTCTTGTAGATGGAAAACATCATGATAGGTGAAGCATTGAAATGACACCTTCCAATAATATATTTTTTGAATCCCCTTAAAATAGTTAAACACTAGTTCCATATCCCCTATCAGTCCATCTTCGAGATCCACCTCAATTTTATCTAGTCCCATCACCTATCCACCTTATTTTCCCAGTTTGACTCTAACCCTATGAATTTTCCAAACTTATTTTCTATAGCTTTGTGGATTAATCTATTCCAACAAAATAGGGAAAGCCTAGGTAGGATGGCCCATACCTAGATGACTATCACAAGATCCCTAGCTAGACCAAAATCAATTGACCATCTATGAATTACCAGTCACAACACCCCCAAAGCTCCATATTTTAACTAATATATTTTCATAGTCTTCGTCTGAATGCAAAATAAAGATAAACCATCCTCACACCATGATATGAAAGATGGGAATATATCCTATGACAGGTACCTAGTTCAAATACAATCATTGTGTTAGATATTCCAGTTGAACCACCTTTCCATTGAACCGTCTGACCAATGCCTTTCCTAAAAAAATATGGGATATCCTTGATCTTGACATCCCTTCCTACCACTATGTCATCCTTCTCCTTTTGTCCTCTCACACACTTCTTTGATTTTTTTCTTAGAACAAACCCTTGGATCGAACCTATTTTTTCAAATGCTAAAACTTTCCTCTTGATGACTTTCAGAGGAGAAACCAAAGAGATTGGAGCACAATATGAAGGGTGGGAACCAATGAATGAATATTTAGTGATTCTTTAAAGGGATACATATTGTCCACCTCGTCTACCACCTTTTTGGGACCTGGGGTTGTGGTATTGGAGCCCACACCAACCATAATTCCATAGGATCTATCTTGAGTATTCGAGGCATCCTGAGAAATATAAGGAAAGGTACCATGATAGAAATACTCATGCATACGAAATGCCTGACTTTGACACGGGATTTCCCTATAGTCCACTTTATTGATCTCCATACCACCCATGCTACCAATATTTCACCAGAAGCGGTCACCGGAGAGATGGAGAATGAAACATTATACTTCTTAGAATATATGAAAACCACCATCAGTCACTATCGTATCTCTATTGGATATCCTCTACCCTTAGTCAATTATTGATAGAAATGTGAAGACCCGTGAACCCGAGACATAAACCATAGAGCCTTCGTCATCCTCCTTGATCTCTTACATTGTTTAAATTCATTGTAAAGAATCCTCTCCACCAAATTAAAGTTAAACATTATATGGAAAATGAAATTTAATGGAGTGATACATCTCAAATATAATTTAAAAAATAGAGAAATCATTAATAATGTTAATCATCAGCATACTCATAATACATTTTATAAAGAAAACATCAATAACCACAACATTATATGAAAAACGTAATATACATGAGAAATATACAGATCAATATACATGTCAATTAATACCAATACTATATAGGTCCACCACCAGAGACATATGCATTATTGTCTCTACTACTAGAGGTGTAGGGTCTATACGTACCTATGCTAGAAATAAATGACAAAAATACACTATCAAAAGTGTCTCCATAAAGATCAATATATGAAATAGTACCCAATGTGAACATAGTGTCTAAAGCATCAAAATCTCCTGATACATGTGGAGGAGGAGGAGGAGAACTGGTGGATGATGACACATGTGGAGGAGAAGGACAAACATTAGTGGATGGTGACACAAGTGGAGTAGGAGGAGGATCGATGGATGGAGATGCATGTGGATAAGAAGATTAAGGATTAGTATATGGTGTAGACATGTGGAGGGGGAGGAGGAGCAGGATTAAACATGGATTTTGTAGACACAAGTGGAGCGGAAGGCATAGGAAGATATATGGATGGTCTAGATACATGTGTAGGGGGAGGAGGAGGAAGAGGAGGATCGGATATGGATGGTAAAAAAACATGTGGAAGGGAAGTAGGAGGATCAACGAATGGTGTAGATACATGTGGAGAATAAACACAATCAGGAGGAGGTGGACCCTTTGGTGGATTAGAGGATGTGGATCGATATGGTGATGAGGCATATGGAGTAGAATCATGATTAATATCCCTCAACCTATTGAATATTGTGATGGCACTGACAATATGACGCATCAATGATGTCATGTCATGAGGCATAGTTTTCCATATCGTAGAGAGATCTGGTACCCGTAATATGTCTCAACCTAGTGTGGGTACCACTCCATGACTAACCATAACATCACTTAGGAGTTCAACCACCTATATTCGAACTTTATGATTCATCATGCATGGCATGTAGGGTCACTGCAGGCTGATCCTATACCTCTTCCATATCCTCATCTTTTTGGAGAGGCTCATCCACAACATATGTGCCAATATCTGCAAAACAATAGATAATAATAATAATAAGAATTAATTGAAAACAAATGTTACAATAAATTACATGTGCATTAAATACGACATAAAAATATTCAACTATAGTTATCAAAACATAACGATAATATTACCTCTCTCATCTAGTAGCTCATATTATGTAAATAGGATGTTTGGAAATCCTTTCCAATCCATCCTTGCATATCGGTATTGTAAAAATTTGAGCACAAGATTGTCCTCTCTAGCCAAAAAATCACATACCTCCCTAAAGACCAGAGTACATGGCCACTCAAACATGCCCTTCTTAGGAAAAAAAATTCCCCACATGTGTATATGTGCATCAAACATAGGCCTAGGAGGAAAGAAAGGTACTCCTAGTCAAGTGGCATGAACCCTCTCAAAAAATAATGTAAATAATTCTGACGTGAATGGGAAGAATCTCCTCCCAGACAAAACAACACGATAGTGATCCAATGTAAAACAAAATTGTTTCAAAAAATTGTCTGTATTCCTAATCAAACGGGGCCTCTTCTTTAAACTATGTACATAACACATCAGAGGGAAACTATTTCATTTCTCATCAGAGGTAAAATGTGATAGTGATGTGATAATAAAACATAGGCACTTGAGCTCCTCTCTATGAAATGAACTCATCTGCATCTGACCACTAGAAACTTGGAATTCCGAAGTGGAAATATTTTCTGGACCGACATATCTCTGCACATATGCCAACTGGGTCTCTCCTACAATGCCAGGTGGTAGATCAAGGAACCAGGGCCAAACCTCCCCCCTCCTAGAAAACCTAATGCTGAAATAAACATCCTCCTCCATGGGATGATACCACTAATCGGGACCGAATCTAAATGCATGTATAATGTGATCCCAACGATGGATCAGCTATTGTAATAGTGAAGAGTTCCCCTTGATGGATGTACCCTCCTCATAAAACATGAGGATGCCAACATCCATCAAAAGGAAACATGTATGTGGTGTAATAGGACGAATGAACAACTTCCTCTCCCTCTCCCAGGCCTCCCACTTGTATACAAAGTTGTATGTTTCAACCCATCATTCCTGCTACTAATCCTCTCTTCATTGTCATGTTTGATTCACATACAAATATTTTTAGGCGCATATATATAGATAAAATGAATTGAAATTATAAAACACACAGATATATAAATAACTTCTATTCAACTAAAACTAAAATTAATTGATGTTTTTAAAAAAATGTAGAAAAGTAATCGATGCACCTAAAACAATCATTACACATCATTATCGGTGTTCTATATTAGACAAACAACATCACCAAATGGTTCTATTACTATCTTGCACCAGTGCTCCACATTTATTGTCACTCTAACGCGTATTTTAGCGTTGTGTCCCATAAGATGCATCGCGATGCTAAATTGTGAAATATTTGGCTCGGTGTCATTCTCTTTATAGTACCGATGCATTTTTGGGATGTAGGGGCACTGCTAGGATAATTTTTTTTATTGAATATTAACCAGTGTGATATGTTAATACTAATGCATGGGTGTTGCCCTGTTATTGGAGAACCACCAATTTGTTTAGCAATGCATTTTTTGTATAGAGAATTTGAAACAACACATCCAAACATATTCCTCGATATGCCAAGTCATTAAATATTTTCTCGTTGTGGTTTATTTAACAAAATTGGTTCATTTTATTAACATCAACACACCACTATGCTAAATTTTATTCTCTTCAAACTTAGCAATGCGCTTGGTCCTACTAAACACACCGATTCTCCCATGTTCCCAGACCACCAACATGTTGTTTAGCGTCGCGTTGTGTTTTATAGAGCATCAATAATGAGGCATGAAAAGAGACACCCTGTGTAAATGTGTTGAACCTGCACATAATAGATCTATCTAAACAATAATACACATGTTTGAAGAGAGAATTGGAGAAATAAGAAGAAGGAGAGAGAGAATGAAAGAATTCTTATTAACCGTTATGAATAATGAATAATTTACACATGATATACTTTGTATATCTCAATGAGTTCGACTTGAGGTGAACCAATGTGCCATAGTGGTGGTCTAGAGTGATCTGGACACACACTAGCAGTTACGAGAGTGAACTGCCACCTATTCTAGTCTCTCAGGTAGTTACGAGAGTGAACTGCCACCTAGTTGAGTTAACTAGTCAAATAGTCTTCAGTTAACTGACTGAAAAAAGAGTAGTGAGGAGTTAACTCAGGGAATCAAGGCTAATGCACCACTTTGGTGATGATACCAAGGCAAGGTTGAATTAGAAAGGTGATGATCCCAATGCAACATCTAAACTCAACTCAACTAGTCAAACTGAAGTGTCAACTGAAAGAGAATATTCTCCAGGTGGAATATTCTCCCCTAAAATATAGGAGACTGGATAATGACTAATAAACAAGGAATAACCATAGGAAAAAGAAATCCTAGGTGTGTTTGAAGTAACTCCAACACCCCCCTGAACATCAGTATGGTGAAAATAAATATTGGGTCCCGACAACGAGGCCATGTTAGGTACCCAAGTACAAAAGATACACTGAAAATAAAGTGAGGAAAGAGGGAAAACCTCATGGGAACCCCCCCCCCCTCAAGTTACAATGTATGTAGAAAGGAGAACTACAATTTCTAGGAAACTGTGTCCTTTACTCCAAGACGACCTGTAACAACCCTAGTGTACCTTGACAATTTTTCCTGAAGCAAATTTAATCCTTCCCCCTAAGTAGCAGCCACCAGATTCTGGTCCTAAGGAAGGGGAGTTTAGACTGTATGATTCCTTCAGCACTGGAAAAGAAAAGCATAGGGTTGCAAAGGACCACCTTTCAAATCAGGGAAAGGGTGGTCAAACCACATGCACATCGCAAATCGAAACTCGAGGCCAAGTGCTGAAGCCACTTGCAGGAGGAGCCCACGTGTGGACTTCTACATTGCACAACGCATCCACGAGATATCTATCTAAACACCCAACAAAACACAGAGCGCCGAAACCACATGGAGGAGGAGCTCACTGGGGGGTTTTACATTGCACAATGCATCCACGAGCTATCTATCTAAACACACAACACAACACAAGCGCCCAGCCTGTATATCATACAACCACCATTCTTCACAGATAAAAATGCCTTGCATGTATATTATACAGTTGCCTCCACTCTCCACAGATAAAAACGCCCAGCCACAAACCAATATACAATCCAGCGACCCAGCGTGAGTGGGTAGGCTAGCAGCGCCCAACAAAAAAACAATATACAACCCAGCGCACTCAAGACCATGCACCAAGCAAGCGTTAAACCTTGTCACGAGGAGGAAAACCCACAAAGGGGCGTTGAACTACGCGTCCACATAACACAGCCAAACACAGTCGATACCAAGCGCCAGGTTAATGCACCCAAGGTCTGTGACCAAGCCACCGAAGGAAGGAGCCCACAAATGAGCCAAGATAAGCCATGGAGGAAGAGGGGTATATTTCTCAACACATCCGAAGATAAAAAATAAAAAAAAATACTTATAATATATTAAAAAAAAAAAAATCAAATTATTGGGCCAAATACCCACGTGTCTGATCTCGAAGCCAAGCACCTGCAACAAAACATAAGTCGATCGAGACTGAGTGCATATGCTCCACGCATCAAGTCACAATAAGAGGAGTGCACTATACAAATCAAATATCAAACTACAAGCCAACACAAGCGCCGATTCAAACAAGATGAACAGTCAATCCAGAACAGTCTAGAACAGTCCAGAATACGTCAATCTAGAACAGTCCAGAACCAAAAAACAAAACAAAAACCCTTGGAAATACAAGTCTATGAGTTAATGCAAAACAACACACATAGTACAAGCCAACGACTAATGCCAGAAGCCATAACCTGACAAACGAGGAGGAGAAGCCATGAGAGAAGGCCACGGTGGCCGATTGCGTAACCAAAAACCTCGCAAGAAGAAATATTAACGAAAAGAGGAATTAGGGTTAAGGGATAATTTAGGGTTAGGTATGAAGAGCTGGAGGAAATGAGGGCGGCGCGTGGGCTTCATGCGTGCTCGCCCTTTGTTATTTCAAATTTTTTTTATTGTTTTTAAATTAATTGTTTAAATTTATTATTGTTTATAAATTAAATATATATATATATATATATATATATATATATATATATATATATATA
>ML777812.1:59122-88950 GCA_009831015.1 Picea engelmannii
TATTTATTTATTATTTTCTATATAATGATTAAAAAAAAATATTAATAAATTAAGTTATAAAAAAAAAAAAAAAATTGAAATATTTTGAAGTCTATGGGTTTTGAACCCATGACCACCCACTGCCTAAGCCTTAAGAAACAACCAAACACCAACACTCCATGTATGTGCCTTGGAGAAAGATAAAAAAAATTATTAATTAAATTAACTGGAAGGATTAATTATTAGTGATTAATTAATTAATACTAGTAATAATATTAATTTACTAGACTTACTAAATGCATTGATTAAGGCGACTGAAACTTGGGCTTTGTTGATTAAGTTAGTCTAGATTATTAGTTTTAATAAATAATAAACCTTAGGTTGGAAGTCACCTTATTTAGTTGTAAGAAAAATGTTTAAAGGACTTAGACTAGGACAAGCGGGAAGGAGGTGACATACACACTAGGAAAGTAAGCTAAAGGAATTGGCGAGTATGGCACAAGGCTAGTGTAGCTACTGGGAAAGGGAGTCAATAGTTTTCTTAGGCGAAGAAATCAAGCTTAGATGCTTTAACCCTAACCTAGCCAATCCCCTAAAGAGAGTAATGTCTGTTTACAGACAAGTAAAATAAACTTACGCCTAACCCTGTCTTCTAGTTTAAGTAGCACCAATTCGAAACGTACCTGAACTCACACTGACAACTTTGGTTGATGCAAGTTAAATCATACAAAATGGTTAGGAATTGAGGGAATTGAGGTAGGGGAGCATCGTCGCAGGCACCGCCAACACTGTCAGTGCCGCCGCCACCATCGCTCGAACTAGCTCTTATATTGCGCTCGTTGGAGGCCATAAATGAGACTTTAAAGGGGCGACAACCAGCAGGGACCGAAGTGGAACCCCCACCATTTGGAATAGGTAATCCAGACGTGTCAAGGGATTCAGGGGGAGGACCTCTGCCTGAATACATCACTCGAGAATTGCAGAAGATCAAACTTCCAGAGTTTTCCGGGGGTCGCGCCAGTGAACGCGCGGAAGCATGGTTGGAAGGCATGACAAGGTGTTTTTCCTTAAGGGACTATGCGTCCAACTCTAAGGTGAAGATAGCAATTTTTCAGTTAAGAGACAATGCCTTGAACTGGTGGGGTAACCTGGAAAGACAACTACATCTTACCCTGTACACAGTATCTTGGGAACTTTTCGAGGAGAGGTTTTGAAGGAAATATCTGCCAGCCTACTATGAGGAATAGCAAGTAGGAGCGTTTTATGCCTTAGTACAGGGAAACAAAACTATAGAAGAATATGAGATCAGATTTATGGAATTGGTCAAATATGTTTCGTATATGGATAATGACCAACGAAAGGCAGAGCGCTTCGTCTATGGATTGAACCCTAAGATAAGAGCTATGGTGCAGATGTGGAAACCGTCTTTGGTAGAAGAAGTTGTGGAAAATGTGCGTTATGCAGAGGAACACATGAACTTAATAGGAGGTACGAGACCAACCTTTTCGCATCATCCTGGATTTGTGGGGAAGGCCCCTAGGAAATTTTCCAGGGGAGGGGGATCAAGGCCACCTCCATATGGTAACAGAGTCACACCAAGGACAGTAATCGTAGGGATTTCAATGGCAGCGAGTGCAACATCTCGTTAATCACCAACGACGCAGACAGGTCCACGACCATCTCAGGGAACAACTAGTAGGGGCAGGGGTTCCAGGGGAAGGAACTCATTTCAGAGACAGTCACATAATAGTGCGCAGGTTCAATCTCGTGTTACCTGTTGGGAGTGCAGAGGACCCCATTACCAGTGTGGCTACCCAGAGTTACAATTAGGATTCACACATAGAGAAGGAAAGGTCTCGATGGGAAGAGCAAGTAGAAGCCACCATATTTACGCAACGGTTAATAATCGCCAGGACGAGCATCAATGCACGGTGGTGGAGTCGTCAGGTATGCTAAATCATATCAACGTTAAGATTTTATTTTATTCTGGTGCTACAGATAGTTTCATTTCACCTTCTGCATTAGAAAAGAGTGGGTTGGCAGCCTACGAGCACGATGACTTTAAACAAGTCGATATGGCTTAGGGGGAAAAACAAGTGGTAGGACCTAGTGTTGATAACTGTATAGTAGACCTAGGAGTGTGTACTACCAGTTTGAAGGTATATTTCACTACTCTCGGGGCGTATGACCTAATCATTGGAATGGATTGGTTAGCAGCTCACCGAGCTTTGGTATATTGTTTCGCAAAGAGGGTGCTTTGTGTCGACGATGAGGGAAGACCATTAGAGATCCAGGGTTTACGGAAAAAGGTGTCATTACGCTTTATCTCAACTATGAAAGTTAAGTGATGCTTGAGGCAAGGGTGTCGAATTTATGTAGTGGAAGCAGTGAACAAAAGGAAGGGACCCTCATTGGATCAGTAATCAGCATTGTCAAAATTTAAGGATGTTTTTTCGAAGATTTACCAGGGTTACCTCCTGAGAGGGAGCTTGATTTTAATATTGAGCTAAAACCTGGTGCAAAACCAATTTCTAAAACTCCATATCAGATGACAGTGCCGGAACTTTGTGAGTTGAAAATGCAGTTGAAAGAGTTACTAGAATTAGGGCTAATAAGGCCCAGTTGAAAGAGTTATTGGACTTAGAGCGATGGATCCTTACAACTGTGTATAGACTACAGGGACCTGAACCATGCTACAATGAAAAATAGGTACTCGATTCCACGAATATATGACCTCTTTTATCAGATGAAAGGAGCAACGGTATTCTCAAAGATTGATTTGCGATCAGGGTATCATCAGTTAAGGATTAAGGAAGGCGACATCCCAAAAACCTTCTTTCGAACTCGGTTTGGACATTACGAGTTTGTCGTAGTACCTTTTGGATTGACCAATGTGCCAGCAGTATTCATGAGCCTCATGAATGGTGTATTCTGGAAATACTTAGACCGTTTTGTAAAAGTCTTCCTAGATGACATCCTCATCTATGCCAAGAACGAAAGAGAACATGAGGAACACTTACGAGTAGTGTTGTCCTGCCTTAGAGAGAACAAATTGTATGGGAAGTTGTCGAAATGTTCCTTCTTCCAGAAAGAGATCCACTATTTAGGTCATATCATTTCTGGTGAAGGAATCTTTGTGGACCCAGAAAAGGTAAAGGCCATTATGGAGTGGCTAGTACCGAAGAATTCCCATGAGGTGAGAAGCTTCATGGGGCTAGCAGGTTATTATCAGAGATTTGTGGAAGAATTCTCAAAAATAGCAAAACCCATCACCACTTTGCAATGCAAGGGGGTCAGGTATGAATGGACAGAAGAATGTGATAGTGCATTCATTGAGCTTAAGAGGTTACTAACTAGTGCCCCAATTCTACGAGTGTCAGATATGGAAAAGGACTTCACCATCTGCATGGATGCCTCGAAGCAAGGGTTGGGGGCCGTGCTAATGTAGGATGGAGGAGTGATAGCTTATGCATCAAGAAAGTTGAAGAAACACGAAGAGCTATACGCGACTCATGATTTAGAGTTGGCAGCTGTAATGCTAGCTTTGAAACTTTGGAGGCACTATCTTGTAGGGAGAAACTTTGAGCTCAAAACGGACCATCAAAGTTTAAAACATCTCTTCACTAAAAGGGATATGAATGCCAGGCAAAGGTGATGGAGTGAGTTTATGAGTGAGTACGATTTTGGTATTTCGTACATCAAGGGAAAGGAAAATGTGGTCACATATGCCTTGAGTAGGAGACCACGTATCTTCTCCTTGGTACCCTTAAAGGTCAATCTGAGGGAACATGTGTTGACACAACTCTAAGGAGACAATTGGTATTTAAATGTTACTTCAAACCTCTGGAGCAGGAGGTAGTTAGATCCAAAGTATGAAGGATATAGTATGGAATTATATGAACTATTGAGATATCGAGGAAGGATGTACATCCTTGAGAATGGGGATATTCGAAACATCATACTGAAGGAAGCCCATAGAGCACTTTATTGTGCACATCTGGGTGTGAAGAAGATGTACGCAGACATGAGGAAGCTCTTCTTCTAGGTAGGAATGAAGCGCGATGTAGTCCATTTCGTCGCCAAATGCCTAGAGTGTCAGCAAGTGAAAGTCAACCACCATCACTCGGCAGGCCTCCTACAACCACATGATGTTCCTATGTCCAAATGGGAAGTCATTTCTATGGATTTTTTTGTGGGGTTGCCGCTCACATCTCATAGACACAATTCCATTCTTGTGATAGTGGATAAGTTAACCAAGAGTGCTCATTTTATTCTGGTTAGAGACACTTACGATGTCACTGATGTGACACGTGTGTTTGTAAATGAGGTTATCCGTTTGCACGGGATACCTAAGAAGATCATTTTAGATAGGGACTCCAGATTCACTTCTAGGTTTTGGACAAGTTTGCAGTCAGTGTTGGGGACTTAGTTGAACTTAAGCACAACTTATCATCTTGAAACAGATGGGAAAACCGAGAGAATAAATCAAGTCATGGAAGACATGGTCAGGATGTATGTCATGGATAATCAAACCCAGTGGGAGAAGTACCTACCTTTGGTAGAGTTTGTCTACAATACAAATTTTCATAGCTCCATCAGAATGCCACCCTATGAAGCTCTGTATGGAAGGCCATGCAGAACGTCGTTGAGTTGGGATAGACTAGAAGATCGAGTAATAGTTGGGCCAGAATTGATTCAAGAGATGGAGGAATAGGTGATTCAGATTAGGCAGAGACTAAAGGAAACACAGGATAGGTAGAAAAGTTATGCAGATGCACATAGGACTGATCGAAGTTATGAAGTGGGAGACCAGGTTTTCATTCGTATCAGGCCTAATAAGAGTACCATATGGTTTAGGAATGGGACAAAGTTGTCACCTCGATTTATAGGACTTTTCAGAATCCAAGAGAAAAATTGACCCGTTGCCTATCGTCTCGTACTACCACCCCACTTGCATAAAACTCATAATGTATTTCACGTATCTGTTTTACATCATTATGTTGTTGATGAATCACATAAACTAAATTGGAAGGAATTGCAGGTATCGGACGTGGGAACTCTCACGGTAGAATCGTTACGCATATTGGACCGTAGAGTTCGATAGCTCAGGAACCGTCTGGTGGACCAAGTTAAGGTCCAATGGGACAAGTATAGTCCAGGATCTGCTACTTGGGAAGATGCCGAGACACTACAACGAGGCTATCCCTCACTTTTTTGACCACCTCGAGAATATGTTTCTCAAAGGTGGGGTGTATGTAACACCACCTTTTGAATTAGACAACCAGGATTACCTGAGGCCTATATACTTTATTTTCTAGTCACAATGAAACTATTAAATGATACACTTAAACTTTTAAGACATATGAACCGTTATGAATGTTTAAATGTTATTAATGATGTTGAATATAATGCGATCTACCATGTGAATGCAAATTTTATGAATGTCTAAATGTTATTGATGATGATGAATATAATGCGATCCACACTGTGAATGTAAATTTTACGAATATTTAAATGTTATTGATGATGTTGGATATGATGCGATCTATTTGATAAATGATAATTTTATGAATGGGTGTCGAAACTGAATTATAGGACATTAGAAGATCTATTTCTAACTTGAAAACTTTGATGTTAAGTTGTCGGTACAAGGATACCGAATTGAAATGATGATAGTATGCAATTACATGATGATAATTCATAGAAATGTATGAGTTTGTGTTACAGACTAATCTACAAGTTATGGGCTATGAAATAGCTAAAGGATAAGGATGATGAAAGTGGATATCATGACCACTAGCCAAGAAACATTATGGTACGAATATTTGTATGTGAAATGATATTGGTTTGGATGCATTGCTATGATATGTGGACCAGTGCAGGATTTTAGGTGATGAGACTACCCAAAATCGAATAAACGATGAAAAAACCCCCAGCAACATGGTGCCACTGTATATTCCATTGTAGGGTGTGGACCCTAGTTATGATTAGGAGGGGTGGAGGCATTTCCCACCGTGTATCTTCCGAAACTTGAAGTCATCAGAGGACGGTTTTATATCACGCTCCCCAAGACGTGTGATGATGACTGTCAGTTGCATGCTGGGGAAGCTTGGTCGAGATAGTGACACTTCCACTTACGGGTTCTATTTGGAGTTAGGTCAATATAGTTGACGCTCCAAGATAGTCCAGTAGAGGAAGTATAGGAATGGAGATGGAAGTAAGTTAGGGAGGAACGATGAGTATAAATAGTTGAGAAAGTATGGAGATTTGTTTGATGGTGAAATTTAATGTTTTCCCTTCTAAAAAGAAAATGTGTATATATGAATATTCATAATTACGTAACTAAACCACAGTTGTCTAAATAAAATTGTTGAACTGGATAATTGTAATTAAAGGATTTCGCAAACATTTGATTGGTTTATTGTCTTTTATAAAAGACTAGTATTGTTGATTGGATTGGATGCATACATAAAATACTATAAGGGTGATAGTTATTGATTATTAGTACATGCACAAGACTTGTATGTACTAGCTACATATGCATTTCTTGTACATGTACACTAGTATGTATGAGTTTTCTTTGCTTACTTACTAATAGTGTCGGTTAATTGTCATGAATGTGTGAACCATGTTTCTTTTCCTTGTATCATTAGATACATTAACTTCGAGACGAAGTTTCCTGAAGGGTGGGTGTATGTAACAACCCTAGTTAAATAGTTCATAGGGATTTTTAAGTATAATTAATTAGATAATTAATTGTCCTAATATGGTTTTAATTAAACAATGATTAGTATTAATAATATCATTTATTTATTTATTAATTTTTTATAACTTTTGATTGATTAATTAATTAATTGATTGATTACATATCACATTCAATGACATGGGTAATAAATTTAAGGGGCTTAATAATTTTAGTTTATTTAATTAAATACTTTACGTATAAGGGGGATAAGATATTAATGAAGGGGATAAGATATTAAAGAAGGGGATAAGATAATAAATAAGGGGGATAGGATAATAAAGGGGGAGATAAGGAAGTTAATGAGGGGGGGAGGAGAGTCCGTGAAAGGGGATATGACGGGGAGGAGTCTTACGGGGATGAATATTTTTGGAGGGGGGAATCATTCTGAGGGGGACTGGATTTCTGTTTGGATATTTTTCTAGTGTGGGAGTTTTGATATAGGGAGTTTTTGAGTGAACCATCGCAGGGGGCACCGGGTTGCTGGGGGTTTTGGGCATGGGGGCCAGGATATCCTTACGGTATCCTGGAGATAGGGAGACAGACAGGATGCTCCTAGACGGCAAGGAGGAAAACTTAGTTTTGGGCAGTGTTTGGCACAGTTTCAACTTCATCTTGGACCAACAGAGATCGGGGTTAGCATCAGGAAGAGGTAATTTATTTTATGTATTTGTCTTATGTATTATAAGGAATATGCAGTGTTTTGTTGTTGTTTGTAAGTGAATTAGGATCTGTTTGTAAATTTTAATTAAACTAAATGGATATATGATGGTTATGATGTTATGAAATGTTAGGATAACATTTCCTTAAAATAATTTTTTTTTTTGGTTTTATAAGGCTCTATGGAGCAAAACCTTACATGATATCACAAAGAATGGAATGTCTGCTCAGTGAAGGTCTTGGTGAAGATGTCTTCCATATGTTCCGCTGAAGGACAAAACTGTAAGTCGGTGATCCCCTCGTGTACTAATTCGCAGATGTAGTGCGTGTGGATCTTGATGTGCTTCATCCACTGCCTCTAAACTGGATCTCTGCAGAGCTTCAGAGTTCTCTGGTTGTCACACCAAATGATGATCGATCGATGAAATTGAATTCACAACTCAGTGAGAAAATTTTGTAGCCACATAGCCTGAATGGTTATGTTAAATACCCCTCTGTACTCTGCATCGGTTGAAGATATAGCAATGGCATATTACTTCTTTCTTGACCAATAGATAGGCCTGGAACCAAGACTGAGTGAGTAACCAGATGTAGACTTGTGATCAATGCTATCGCTAGCCCAATCAGAATCAATAAACCCAATGAGATCTAATGTAGAGTCTATTGCATAATGAATCCAAAAGGTGATGGTGCCCTGTACGTATCGAAGGATACGCTTTGCATCTTTCCTATGTAGCTCATGCATCTCCTGCATGAACCTGGAAACTACGCCAACTGCATATGAGAGGTCTGGTCTGGAGTGTGTGAGATACAACAAGCTACCCACTAGTTGTTTGTACAGTGTGTTGTCAACCAGTGGAGTCTCCCCGCCATCCTCAAGTTTTACTCCTAATAGGAAAGGATTCGGAGTAGACTTGCAGTCTGTCATATGTGTAGTGTCCCCAAGGTCGAGCCCCATTACAGATCATGATATATACAATGAATTGTAAATGTGTTCTATAGGCTAGTGAGAAAGGTTTTGTATAATATGGAAGGCTTATGTGTTTGTTAGGCCAGGGAGCCTAAGTGTTGAAGGCCAGGAGCCTGCTGATGTACTTGTATGTATGCAGATCGATTAATAAAATATAAACACCGCCAGTGCAGACCGACCACAATGAATGATTGATGGGGGACTGAGCGTCCACAGAGTGGGCAAGGAACTAGGGGCTGAAAAGTGGGAAAGGGGCTGAGTGTTGAGCCTAGGGGATAAGCCTAGGGGGGGTTTAAACATGGAAATAGTATTTTAATATTATTTCAAAAGCCATGTGCATCATATATTTTTATCCTAAGTCCTTTTGGAAGGCCACGCGATTTCCCAAGTGGTGGGAGGAATGCATGCTGGTGAACGCATGCAGTCCCATGGGTGACAAGTGTCAACCCTGGCGCATGCACTAAAAGGTTGGGATGAGCCATGAGAAGGTTTCTCCTCCTCCAGTCGACCCGATTGCCTGAGCCAGAGCTGTAGGAGCCAGTTTGCAAGAGACCCTCGTGTAATTCTGTTACAGAAAAGAAAGCTTGTGTTTGTCCTGAAGAATCCGTGTACACCCCTGTCCAGAAATGTGGAGTCTGTGTCTGGTTCTGGTAAAACCCAGGAGCACATTTCCTGAACAGGAACCCTGTGTTGGACTCGAGTGGAAGAATCCTTGTTTGTTCGGGAAAAGCTGAGCTAACCTGTGCGTGGTGTCCCTGTTCTGAAAACACGACCATGAGATCATCCTATGACTATTGAACCGGTTTGGGAAGCCTTTGTCTATTTTCCCCATGGGTTGTTGTGGCCACACAGTACTAGACTACATGAGGCTTGTTGGCCTGTGAGCGACTCCTCCCGGTGAGAGAGTTCACAGAGGAAGGAGAGAGCTCCTGGAAGGAACCCTGTAGCTGCTACAAAACCCAGATACTTCCGGTCCGGTATGTTCCTATAACCCAAGGTAAGGGAGACTGGCAGTCGAAGGATTGTCTAGGTGACAGAGAAGGTGCACTCTCCTGGGGTGGAACAGGCATGTGGGGAATGAAGGTCTGTGGGCAGTGAGCGTGGGAGATTCCTCGGAGAGAATTCCTTCCTGGTGGTTGTGAGTGATTGTTTTCCCTGTAACCTCATCCTGAGTCTGGATTCCTTGCCCTGGGATGGAGCTTAGTCCCAGCTCGGGGGTGACCCACTGTTGAGTTGAGGAGCAGTGCGGTCTATGGCTGGGAGGTTCATGGAAGGCCTGCATTTGGTTGGTGGATTTCGCCACTGTTTCAAGATAAGTATTTAATTATGTTCTTATCACATTTCCACATGACTATGCTATATATATTATCATGTTTTCCACTGTGTAAATGAATTAGTATGAAGTGATATTGATTGTTAATTATGGCAATAATTCATATGAATACTCTGTGTAGAATGTGTTTACTTGTTTAAATGCATGTCGAGTATATACTGGACGGTATGTGTTATGTGAAAAGTGTGTACAAATTGTTACCTAGTGTGCTAAAAGCCTGGGTAAGAAAAAAGGTACACTACAAATTGGTATTAGAGCGAAGGTTTCGACACTGAGCCTAGATGGGATAGTGGAGCGGTCTTTGGACTGAGAATGCGAGGGGAAATTGAGTCGGGAGGACCAATTTCGGACCCTGGTTTTCTCCGAAGTGTTAAGGGGACACTTGACGAGTTTTTTATTAAGCTCAGGACATATAGCGGTGCTATGAAACCGTATCCTGTGTGGTCTATGTCCACAGGGAGATAGATCTCTACACCAATGGTGTTAGAACCATCAGATCTCAGCCGAAAAACTCGTCAGCCGTAGGATCATTCGAGAGATGTCCAAAGGTTAAACCTCTGAGACTAGAGGCGAAATATCCGACGAGATCTGGAGTCGTCCATTGGAGAGAGACACATGGCATAGAAAGAGAACCCGTAGACACTTTGGTGCATCAGGAATTCGACATATCAGAGTTCCTGAAGACAAGAAACTCGATACATCACAAGTCGCGAAAACCCGGAGAAATCGGGACCGTCCGTCAGATAAGGGATGTGTGGAAACAATCGACGCCATCGGGAAAGGTCCCGATAAGGAAGCCATCCATCGACGTTTGGTCCATCGGGATATTGGGAATCCCGTGGATGTGGGGTTTATGCACTTTGGAATCGTGAAACGCGAAACCCCGATGAGTGGGGGACAACTATCAGCACATCAGAGCTGAGGACAGTGCCATAGTGGAGACCAGCTGTCTGCACGACAGAGAGAGTCAGAATTCGAGGAGTCAGGAATTCTGTAGGCGTATGCATCTTGGCATCGCAAACCTCGAAACCCTGAGGGATAAGGTTGTGGTCATAGGGTGATGGTCACATTGGCCGGAAGCTATAGCCAGGAGGGCTAGCTGAAGATAAGGCGCGTCGGGAATCGGAGAATCACAAGTCTTGGGGATGATTGTATTTTGACATCGAAAACCCCGAAACTCCGATGCAGAGGTTTGACTGAGGTCATATGGTAGCGTTCACATGGACCAGGGCCTAGCCAGGAGGGCTAGTACACAAAGGGTGTTACAAATTGGTATCAGAAACTCGAAACTACGAAACCCCGATACCCGATACTTAAGTCGGAAAGATGTACCCCATAGACACCTAAAGAGCATCACGTTCTAGCGAGTGTGAAGACAAGACGAGAAAGGTGGGATGCGATGACGTCATTGAAAGTGATGTGGAACCACATGAACTTGCCACGTGCCATCATGATAGTGGGCGACAGCTATGCTGTGGACCGTAGAGTAGAGTGAGTCGGAATTTCAGAAGTCGGGGTTTGGAGAACAAAGCAGGTCTGAAAGCCTCATGGGCCGAAACCCCGAAACTTGAAGTCCCAAAATGCCAAGAAGATGGAAGTTCCAAAAATCAAAGTCTGGGTACCGAAACTCAAGGTCGTGAAAGTCCCGAAATAACAGAAATTGAAGTTTCGGACACCCGAAAAACACAGAGCCAGACAGAGCTCAGAAAAACTTTGTGAAGTTGAAATGTCTTTCATTCTTGTTCATATTAGTTATAAATGTTGTGGATTGTTCATGAAGTTTAATGGCCTGACAAATTTTGAATTCAATTGCACAGTGCGTGTGCAGAGTTCAACGAAGGCCAAAACTCCAGTTAATCAATGCCAAGTATGGTGTGGGGAAGAGTGCAAATTACCCCTGAAATGGAAGATGAATGGGAAGGAAAGGATGTTAACCTAGGAGTCGAAGGATCGAACTCTAATGGGCATGGAAAGGAGATGGACAAGGAAGGACACATAATGAAAATCCTTGAAGGATTTCAAAGAGAGGCCAAGGAGCGGCGAGTTGATAGCCAAAATCTCATGAAAGTCAGGGATCGGCAAGGGGAATTAAACTTAAAATTCTTGAAGAGCCTGGAAATAATAGAGAAGAAAATTGAGAAGAGAAGAGACTCAGGTACGACAAAGAGTCACAGAAATCATGGGAGAAGAAGTAGATAGAGGAGTGGTAGCCGACATCACAGTCGCTCCCAAAAACATTTGGACAGGGAGACACACAGCAGTTCGAGCCTGCCCCTACTAGAAAACATAAAAAATCTAGAAGGGAGGAATTGAAAGGAGAGATGAATAAAATTAAACCTCCAACATTCGATGGAGAACATAAGAAGGAGGAAGATTCCAAGACATGGTTGCTGGGCATAAAGAAATACTTCCAACTGCAGAATTATTCTGCCTGTGCAGAAGGTAGAATTGCAATGTACCAGCTGAAAGGAAAAGTGTCCATATGGTGGGATCAGTTTGTGCAAGTGCAACACATCAGAGAGAAAGAGGTCACGTGGAAGGAGTTTAAGAGGTATTTCGAGAAGAAATACCTGACTAAAAGATATTATGACGGAAAGATGAAGGAGTTCTTTGAACTCAAGTTGGGCAGTATGACCATTGATGAGTATGAACGAAGTTTTCTGGAACTACTGAAGTATGTTCCATTCATCAAAGAGGAATATGTTAAAATTCAGAGGCATCTGAGTGGACTGCCACCTTCCATTGGCGACAAAATTCAATACGATGATCCTAAGACCATGGAAGAAACCATAAGAAGGGCAAAATGCCTATATGAACAACAAAGAGAAAATCCTACCTTTCAGAACGATTGGGATGACCAGAAGAGGTTTAAGAAAGAACAGAGGCAAAAGGGAAGCAAGCCTTCCTTTTTCAAGAATAGTCCTTGGGGACAGTCATATTTTAAAGAGCCCAGGAAAGTTGAAGGGAGTGAACAGATGCCAAGACCTCCACCCATGGAGTGTTGGGGATGTAAAGGGAGTCATAGGTACAGAGACTGCCCCCACAGAGAAGACAAAGAAAGAACTGTCCATACTGTTCAGCAAGCTGAAACAGTGGAGGATATGGGCAGCAGAATGCCGAGGATCTACGCAGCCTTGGACAATAAGCAAGCGGAATTTCAATCACACATGATTGAAGTGGAAGGTATGATCAACAACTGACCACTTGTTATTTTGATTGATTCAGGGGCTAGCCATAGTTATGTAGATCCTAGAGTGGTGGAAAGTTTGCATCTAACGAAGAGCGAACATGTGAAGTCTTGGTTAGTGCAATTATCCACAGGGATCAAGAGGAAGGTCACTGAATTGGTTAAGTCATGTTCGGTGAACATGAAAGGAATGAGCACTAAGGCTGAATTGAACATTCTTCCTTTAGGCTCATATGATTACTTAATTGGGATGGACTGGTTGGACCAGCACCATGCCCTTCTAGATTTCCGTAACAAGAGGTTCACATGCCTAAATGAAGAGGGAAATCAGGTAACAGTTCAAGGAATTCCCAGAGCTGTGGATTTTAGAGAAATCTCAGCCATGCAGCTGAAGAAATGTTACCAGAAAGGTTGTCAATTATTTGCAGCCTGGGTGGAAGAAGTATTCCAAGATGTGGTCTCGAATCTGGAAGACCACAGGATGCTAAAAGAGTTTGAGGATGTGTTTTAGGAGGTTCTTGGACTACCTCCAAAGAGGGACATCGATTTTTCTATAAATTTGATGCCTGGAGCAACTCCAATTTCGAAAGTTCCTTATAGGATGAGTACGCCAGAACTGAAAGAGTTGCAATTGCAGCTCGAAGAGATATTAAAGAAAGGCTACATTCATCCCAGTGTGTCACCATGGGGAGCCCCAGTCCTATTCGTGAAGAAGAAATATGGGACGTTGAGGCTGTGCATTGACTTTCGGCAGTTTAATAAAGTCACTGTCAAGAACAAATATCCTCTGCCAAGGATTGATGATATTTTTGATCAGTTGAAGGATGCGAAAGTATTTTCGAAAATAGATCTCCGATCTGGATATCACCAAGTGAGAATAAGAGATGAAGACATCAGCGAGACCGCCTTCAGAACAAGGTACGGTCATTATGAGTTTACAGTGGTGCCGTTTGGATTGTCCAATGCTCCTGTTGTCTTTATGTGCTTAATGAATGGAGTGTTCAGAAGTTATTTGGACAAGTTTGTCATAGTCTTCTTGGACAATATCTTGGTGTATTCCAAGACAGAGGATGAACACAAACAACACCTTAGAATGTTGCTGCAGGTGTTGAGAGAACACCAGCTGTATGCAAAACTGAGCAAGTGCTCATTTTACCAAAAGCAAATCCATTACTTGGGACACATTATATCAGAAGAGGGGATTGTTGTGGATCCTGAGAAGGTACAGGCCATTCGAGAATGGCCAGCGCCAAGGAATGTGATAGAAGTTAGATATTTTATGGGTCTGGCAGGCTAGTATAGGAGGTTCATAGCCAGATTTTCAAGGATAGCTCATGCTATCACTTCCTTGCAAAGGAAGGAGAAAAATTTTCAGTGGACTGATGAATGTGAGAATAGCTTCCAACGACTGAAGCAACTGCTCACTAGTGCTCCAATCCTGAGGATTGCAGATCCAAACAAGGATTACATAGTTTGCACAGATGCGTGTAAGGAAGGGCTGGGAGGAGTTCTCAGCCAAGAGGGATTTGTAATTTGTTATGAATCATGAAAGCTGAAAGAGCATGAAAAGAATTATGCCACTCATGATTTAGAGCTGGCAGCAGTTGTCCACGCATTGAGGAAATGGAGACATTACCTCATGGGAAAGAAATTCAAATTAAGAACAGACCACAACGGTCTGAAATATTTATTTGATCAGCCAACCTTAAATGCTAGGCAAATTAGATGGTTGGAATTTCTGTGCGAATATGATTTTGACATCAAGCATATCAAAGGGAAAGCCAATAAGGTGGTTGATGCACTCAGCAGAAAAGTGCATGAATTACATGCTACATCCATTAGCATGTACAAAACTGAGATTAAAGACAGGATTCTTGAAGATGCAAATGCTGAATTGCAGTACAAAAGACTTGTAGCAAAGCTACAGCAGCATGAGCAACCACAAAACCAGGAAAGTTCCACTTTGGGAACTGATAGTTTACTTATGTATAAAAACAGAGTGTATGTACCTAATGACCGAGAATTGAAGCTGGAAATTCTAAAAGAAATGCATAACGTGACTTATGCTGGTCATCCTGGATATCAAAAGACTGTGGCAGAAGTCAAAAGACATTATTTTTGGCCAGGGTTGAAGAAAGAAATTGTTGAATACATCGCCAGATGTATGGAATGCCAAAGGGTTAAGGCTGAGCATAGACACCTAGCAGGGTTGTTGCAGCCTTTACCTATTCTTGAGTGGAAATGGGATGTGGTAATAATGGATTTTATCACAAGACTGCCCAGAACAAGCAAGCAGCATGATTCAATCATGGTGGTGGTGGACAAGCTTACTAAAGCTGCCCATTTTATTCTATTGAAAACCACCCATAGAGCAGCAGAGGTTGCTGATATATTTTTAAAGAAGTTGCACACTTGCATGGAATTCCTAAGACAATTGTGTCGGATAGGGACCCGAAATTCACTTCGAAATTCTGGAAAGGATTGTTCAAAGGATTCGGAACGAATCTGAACTTTAGTACAACATATAATCCCAAGTCTGATGGACAAACAGAGAGAGTAAACCGAGTAATCGAAGACATGTTGAGAATGTATGTGATGGATAAACCATCAAGGTGGGAAGACTACCTGCATTTGGTAGAATTCGCCTACAATAATGGGTACCATGCATCATTGAAGATGAGCCCATTCGAAGCCCTTTATGGAAGAAAGTGCAACACTCCAGTGAGATGGGATAATCCAGCTGATAGAGTAGTAGTTGGACCTAAACTACTCAAGGAGATGGAAGATCAAATGATAAAAATCAAACAGAATCTAAAAGCTGCCCAGGACAGGAAGAAAAGTTACGCTGATAGTAACAGAACCCATAGAGAATTCAAAGTGGGTGACCATGTTTTCCTGAAATTGAAAACTAACAGGAGTTCCCTGAAGCTGGGAAGTTGTGCCAAGTTGGCAGCAAGATTTTGTGGGCCATTCAAGATATTGGAAAGGATTGGGCCAGTTGCATACATGCTTGCATTACCTGCATCTATGAATATACATAATGTGTTTCATGTTTCACTACTTAAGAAATATGTACCTGATGCTAATCATGTTATTGATTGGATTGTGATCTAGGTGGAACCAGAAGGTGTCCTGCAAGTGCATCATGTGCGCATATTGGATAGGAAAATCAAACAACTTCGAAATTGAGCTATAGAGCCTATAAAGGTCCAGTGGACCTGGTACGGTCCTGAAGACGTGACATGGGAGCATGAAGAAGTAATGCGGGCAGAGTACCCACACCTTTCTGAAAATTTTGAAGAAATTGCAGATGCGATGTAAAGTTGCACTGAGGACAGTGCAAAAATAAGGGGAGGGGGATTGTAGTGTCCCCAAGGTCGAGCCCCGTTACAGATCATGATATATACAATGAATTGTAAATGTGTTCTATAGGCTAGTGAGCCAAGTTTTGTATAAGCTGGAAGGCTTATGTGTTTGTTAGGCCAGGGAGCCTAAGTGTTGAAGGCTAGGAGCCTGCTAATGTACTTGTATGTATGCAGATCAATTAATAAAATATAAACACCACCAGTGCAGACCGACCATGATGAATGAGTGAAGGGGGACTGAGCGTCCACAGAGTGGGAAAGGAACTAGGGGCTGAAAGGTGGGAAAGGGGCTGAGTGTTGAGCCTAGGGGCTAAGCCTAGGGGGGGCTTAAACTTGGAAATAATATTTTAATATTATTTCAAAAGCCATGTGCATCGTATGTTTTTATCCTAAGTCCTTTTGGAAGGCCACGTGATTTCCCAAGTGGTGGGAGGAACGCGTGCTGGTGAACGCATGCAGTCCCATGGGTGACAAGTGTCAACCCTGGTGCATGCACTAAAAGGCTGGGATGAGCCGTGAGAAGGTTTCTCCTCCTCCAGTCGACCTGACTGCCTGAGCCAGAGCCATAGGAGCCAGTTTGCAAGAGACCGTCGTGTAATTCTGATACAGAAAAGAAAGCCTGTGTTTGTCCTGAAGAATCCGTGTACACCCCTGTCCAGAACTGTGGATTCTTTGTCTGGTTCTAGTAAAACCCAGGAGTGCATTTCTTGAACAGGAACCCTGTGTTGGACTCGAGTGGAAGAATCCTTGTTTGTTCAAGAAAAGCTGAGATAACCTGTGCGTGGTGTCCATGTTCCGAAAACACGACCATGAGATCATCCTGTGACTACTGAACTGGTTTGGGAAGCCTTTGTTTGTTTTCCTTGGGGGTTGTTGTGGCCACGCAGTACTGAACTGCATGAGGCTTGTTGGCCTGTGAGCGAATCCTCCCGATGAGAGAGTGCATAGAGGAAGGAGAGAGCTCCTGGAAGGAACCCTGTAGCTGCTACAGAACCCAGAGACTTCTGGTCCGGTCTGTTCCTGTAACCCAAGGTAAGGGAGACTGGCAGCCGAAGGACTGTCCAGGTGACAGAGAAGGTGCACTCTCCTGGGGTGGAACATGCATGTGGGGAATGAGGGTCTGTGGGCAGTGAACGTGGGAGATTCCTGGGGGAGAATTCCTTCCTGGTGGTTGTGAGTGATTGTTTTCCTTGTAACCTCATCCTGAGTCTGGATTCCTTTCCCTGGGATGGAGCTCAGTCCCAGCTCGGGGGTGACCCACTGTTGAGTTGAGGAGAAGTGTGGTCTACGGCTGGGAGGTTCGTGGAAGGCCTGCATTTGGTTGGTGGATTTCGCCACTGTTTCAAGATAAGTATTTAATTATGTTATTATCACATTTCCACATGACTGTGCTGTATATATTATCATGTTTTCCGCTGTGTAAATGAATTAGTATGAAGTGTTATTGATTGTTAATTATGGCAATAATTCATATGACTACTCTGTGTAGAATGTGTTTACTTGTTTAAATGCATGTGGAGTATATACTGGAATGTATGTGTTATGTGAAAAGTGTGTACAGATTGTTACCTAGTGCGCTAAAAGCCTGGGTAAGCAAAAAGGTACACTACAATATGAAATCTCTCGAGGAGATCTCATGCATACTTGGCCTAAGACAGTTTGATGCCTGATGCATCCTGACTGATATCAAGTCCAAGGAAGAAGTGTAGTGGACCCATGTCTGTCATAAAAATCCTATCATGTAGAATCCTCTTGATTGCATCAATCACTGAAGTCGAGCACCCGATGATCAACAAATCATCGACATACAAAACTAAAAGTTGAAGTGAATCAGCCATCCTGAGCATGTAGACATTTGGGTTTGATTTACAACGTACAAAGTTCTATGACAACAAGTAGGAATCCATCTTGGCATACCATTCCCTTGGGTCTTTCTTGAGGCCATAAAGTGACTTCTTCAGTTGATAGACCAAAGATGAGTCCTGAATAAATCCCTGGGGATTCTCCATGTAGATCTCCTCAAAGAGATCACCATGAAGAAATGCATTCTTCACGTCCATATGATGGACTTCCCATCCCTTGGCTTCCAGAATGGAAAGTTCTAATCAAATGGAATCCATCTTCGCCAGTGGAGTGAAGGTCTCATCATAGTCAATACCATGAACCTGCTAAAAGCCTTTGGTGAAAAGCTTGCTTTTGTATCTTTTGATATATCCATCTGTTGTGCTCTTGGTCCTTTAGACCCATATACATCTGAAAAGTTTCCTCCCAGAAGGAAGGGGAACTAGTTCCCAAGTCTGGTTCTCGAGAAGGGAGTTGCCCTCCTCCTACATGGCAGATTCTCAAAAGGGATTTCTAGCAGCCTCACCATAAGACTGTGGATCTGAATATTGAACCAAGAAAATATGCTTGGAAGACAATGGTTTAGTGGCAGTGAGTGCAATAGTAGGCTCCTTGAAATCAGATCGAGTACTCCTAGTACCGGCTAGCTCACCAACGAGATCCCCTGCATCCTGAAGAGTAGTCTGTATCAACTTGGGCCACTACTCTGGATTTGCAAGTACATATGGACTCTTTGACTCTGCATATGAATGTACTGAATTTGAATCTAAATAATCTGAGTCCTCTTAATCAAAACTTTCATATGAAGAAGAGTCGACATGTGCATGATCGTCATCTCGAATAGGTGGAAGATTGAAGGTGTATGTGTGCGACTGTTGAGGTACATGCGAGGCACTTTCCTCGAATTGGACACTACACTCAATGATGATCCGATCCAAGGAAAGATCAATAAGCCAATATCCCTTCACACCGTCAGGGTATCCAACAAAAATGCACTCAATGCTCTGTGGAGCAAGTGCCTTTCTCTTTTCAGAGGGAATCCTGGCCCATGCACGTGAACCGAAAATGCGAAAGTGGGTCACTTCCGGTTTGAGGCTGCTCCAAGCCTCATAGGGGGTCTTATCCTTGACAGATCTATGGGGAGATATGTTTTGGATGTATGTTTCATAGTTAAGTGCTTCAGCCCATAGTCTCTGTGGTAGTGACTTTGCATGCAACATACAAGATGCAATCTCCTTTAGAGATCGGTTTTTCCGCTTAGCAACTTCGTTTTGCTGCAGAGTATAGGGAACTGTTTGTTGCAACTGAATCCATGCCTCATGGAAAATATTTTGGATCTGATGATTCACATACTCTCCTCCGTTATCAGTTCAGAGGACTTTGATCTTCTTTCGGGTCTGTGTCTCAACCAGGGCTTTCAAATTTTTGAGGTGTTGAAAGACCTCTGATTTTTTCCTGAGAAATTAGATCCATGTAAAACGTGATAAATCGTCAACAAAAATGAGAACAAACGTTTCTTTTCTGATTGATGGATGAGGAAAATGACCCATGAGGTCACTGTGGATCAGATCTAAAGGTGCAGAAGCTCGCTGAGACTTTCCCTTGTCGAATTTCTCTTGAGGGTGTTTTCTGAGAACACATCCCTCACATACTCCCTTGGAGAAATGGATGTCTGGTAGACCATCAACTAATATTTTATTGCTAATTTATTGCATGTATCTGAAATTCAAATTTCCAAACCTTTCGTTCCATATCCTACTACTTTCATCAACATGCGTAAGTAGTAAAGCAGAATCAGGCTCAATGAATTCAGATAAAGTATACAATCTAGACTGATGATTTACCTCACCAGTAGAAACCATGGAGTTGGTTTGCATGTCGTAGATGTCCACATAATTTGGTGTGAATATTACTTTCTTTCCGGTGCCGGAATTCGTCATCTGATACACAGAGAGAAGGTTGACATAAATCTTGGGAACATGCAACACATTCTTGAAACTTCCGTTGGTGAGTTCAATCCTTCCTTTGTCGGTGACTTTGACAGAAGATTTGTCCCCCATCAGAATAGGAGGACCTTTGCATGCATCCAATGAAGAATAGACTGCTTCTGAGGAAACCATGTGATGTGATTCTCCTGAATCTACGATCCAAGCATTAGGAGAGGAGTTGATGGAAATCAAGGCATGCTTAGAATATCCTCTCTTGGAATTCAGATCTTCTGACTTCTTCTTCTTTGCACCCTCGAGGATACGATCTCCAAGGTTGTTTTGATGAATTATTTGAGACATCAGATCTATTTGTTTTTTCATGCATGCGGATTCTGAATGGAATCCTTTATGACAATACATGCATTTCTCCCCTTTTCTTCCCTTTTTCCCTTTGGATCCAGAGGCATCCGTGAAGGTTTTTGTGTACCCTTCCTTCTTCGGATGTGCATGAGATTTACATTTATATTTATCTTTAGATTTATGATATTTGTGGCTTCCATCATGCACAGTGAGTGCATGTGCCCTTGGGCCTTTGATTGTTCCCATGTTGATGAGCTTGGTTTTCTCTTGTGTCATGGATTCGATAAAGTCCTCAAGATACAACATCTTTCGGGTGGCTCCAGAGGCAAATATGACAGTATGGAATGTGGATACTGTTACACATAAAAAATACTCACTTCGATAGTGTCGCAAGTGTCGTCATCGTAAGTGTCGCAAGTGTCGCATTTTGCTCACAAGTGTCGCAAGTGTCAAAGGAAGCATACTGCCATGATGTCTATGTTGTGCCTATAACGACATCAAGAAGACACTTGATTTGGAAGAGGAGGAAAGGTTAACTGATCTCATGAACCTTTTTCCATTTGAAAGAAGCCAAAAAACTCAGTTTTTGGAGGGGAGCGCTCCCCTATACCTCTTCTGGGAGTGCTGGCGCCCCCCCTTACACTGTCTAGGAGCATTATAAAGCTTCCTTTTCCCTTCTGGAGGAGCGCTATTGACTTTAGGAGCTTTGGCACCCCCCTAAAGCCTACTAGGGAGTGCTACAACGCTCTGATGGCCCTTTTGAGGGAGCGCTGCCTAGTCTGGGCAGTGGTTAAGTGGTTGAGATGAATGGGGGAAGGATCCATTCATTCTTGGAGTTTAGTTGAGTTAGAATCCTCAATCAAACCATGATATTAGGGAATATCCTCAACTGGAGGCAAATCCTCAACTTCCCCAAGGATATCTCAAGTGGTTAAAGCCTCTCCAAGGCTATATAAGCAAGCTTTCTCATGGTAAAAAGGAATGGAAATGAAGAATGATACCAGACTTATGATCTCATAAGTGGTGCTGAAACAGAGGTGATTTTTGAAGAAAGAGACCTATGATCTCATAGGGAACAATCAGTGAAGCTATCGTCATTTAGATCATGGATCTTTCGAGCAAGGGGTAGACAAGGAGGACTTGGCAGAACTGCTGTAATCCATCTACTCCTATAAGTAATGTTTTGTCCTCATTAATATGATTTGCTTGGCCTGTTTCTTTCTAATTCATGTTCAATCTCACATGAATTTGTCTCTTTAGTAGATAGATCTATTTAGGGCTAACCTTGATAGAGTATGAAGTGGTTGTACTTTGCTTGTCTACAGGATTCATCGAGGAGCGAAAGATTGGAGCTCAACTCGGAGCGTGAAGGGACAAACGTCGATTAAAGGTACTTCTCTTCTCCTTCCGTCTCACACACCATTCCACCTAGATCTAAAAGGAAGTCAGTGACCATGATAAGCACTTTATGTCCTAGAGTTAAGAGTCTAGATCTTTGAGGAGATCTACCTGTCCACAGGGAGATTTTCCTACAACAGAAACTGGCGACTCCGCTAGGGATCGAATCGAAACTTTTGGTTTCGATTTTTCCTCATAGACCTTTTCTTACCTTTGATTGTTTTCAGATATTTTTCACCCCATATTTTTGATCTCACATTCTGATTTGACTCTTTAGCCCATCACACTCAGCTTGCCTGTCAAAATTTGACTGAATTTTAAGGTTTTTTGGACACTTTTGTGAGTTTTTGGGCACCAACACTTCCCTGCCTTGTTAGATGGGTGCCAACTCTCCCTTAGAGTGTTGGAAAGAGATTTATAATGCCCTGGTGTCCCTTACACCAGAGCGCCAACCCCTTTTTCTCAAAATCCATTCAAAAAATTGCATTTTTAAAGGTTAAAACCCTGTTCTTTCATTTGTTGAGTTGTCTTGTGATTTAGTGCTTCTTCCTTTGAACCTTGGCATCCCTCCTCATGAGAAATAAACACCTTGTTCCTCAGATTTTATGCCCTTCTTCATTGTTTTTGAGTTTTTGTTGTTGAGAGCTTGAAATCGATCCGCTGCTTTCTTCTCTCCCATCCGACTGACCAGGAACTCTAGTGAAGGACATTAGAAGTCTGTAACTCTTCTCATTTGGTTCTTTGGGGTCATATGATCCAATATTTTTCTCCTTCCTTTTGCGTTTTTTATTTTCTTTCTCTTGTTTGATTGTAAAAGGGTGTGTCGTTTGTGCGAAATATGCGTTTTCTTATCTGAATCTCCTTGATCTAAAAGAGTAGTTGGCAGGACAAGTTTTTGCATTGAATTGATCATCATTGGCATGCAAATGAAAAAAAGTACATCTTAGTGATTAGTTGGCATATTAGTTTGCATTTCTGAAATGTTGTAGCATCATATTGGATTTGATTGAGAACAAAATTGATTGAGGGAATTCCTTATCAAGTGTTTGATAGTGAAAATGACTCTTCCTCTTTCCCTTAAATAGGTATTCATTGAAAAGAAACGATTGCTTATCATATTTCATGCATATTTTTTGGATTTGAGTCATCATTCCATCAATTTCACTTTCGTACACCCTCTGAGTAAAGAAAAGCCATTAAAATCAACGCTTAACTAAAATTTATCATACTTTTTACATCTTTGTTAGCAAACCTACATTAGTTTAAGGTGTAGGGATTTGGAATAGGTTGAAAGGATAACTTTCCAAAGCTATCAAACAAACTTAGTATCTTGAGGTAGGGAGAGTAAAATCCAATTGCCGTATTAGCTTGCTGGGATCCCCCTCTCACACAGGGGTTATGCACGAGGTCGCATTCGGGTGAGTTACGGAGATTATCCCTCCGTGGCTCAACTGTTTGTAGTGGTCGGATCGTATATTGGGGGTCACTAGAAGGTACACCCATGATTATGTGTGGGAGCCTTTCAAGATGATTTCGGACTTGTTATCATGCCCATACATTCTGACTGGACTATCGACTGTACCCACCCAGGGGCTAACTACGAGTTGGTGACCTTAGTAGCCACAATCTTTAGGGTCTCACACAAGGTGATGGTGAAGGGAAGTCTCACTGTACCTAGAACAGACGTTGGTAAAACTCACTCGGGCTCCTTGGAGGGTAAATCCACAATTACTGCATGGAATCTTGCACCAAGGCATAAGTCCATTAAGCAGGTCGCCAATGTAACTGATCCACCCTCTCTATCCCCGCCCCTTCCTATTTTGATCTCGCGACGTTGGATTTCATCACCAACTAGTGGTTTCATCATAGGAAGGTTTGTTTGATTGATTTCTTCTCAGATTCATAGCATGTGTTGTTTGTTTTATTTAGTGGACCTTAGGTCGAGTCAGTATTAATGGAATCGAATCCTAGGAGTACCAATGGAGGAACCCCTTCCCCTGGGGAACCTTATACTTTTCCTTCATTTGGAAACTTTGGTCCTCCATATGTTGCCACACTGAGTCTTCCAGGACTTACTATTGGACTACCAGTTTGGTTGTTCCCCACTCCAGTGATCCCGAATCATCCCAATGTTTCAGTTGCATCTAATACTTTGGATGTCAATACACCATCCACACATCAACCTCACGTTGAATTTTCACCTTCTTCGCGCATTAAGTCTCCTTCCATTTCTCCTTCACCTAGTGAAAGCTCTAAAGAAAGTAGCCAGGTTGATCAGAAGAAGAAGAAACAAAAAGAGAAGAAGAAGAAGAACCCGAAAAGGATCAAGGCCCCAACAACCTCTGATGTTGGATCCAAGCAACCAGTTATTGTTAATAGTACTGGGAGTGTTGATCAGGTCAACAAGAATAAAAGGAAGAATCCAAAACCCAAATTCCCTTGCAACCTTTGTAAGGGTGACCATTTTCTAAGGGATTTCCTCGGTCTTATCCAAGTCTTAGAAATGTGCTCCTCCATGTCATCGGCCTCTGTCAGTCATGTCGATGATACCCCGTCAACTAGTGATGTTCAGGTTGGTAAGAAGAAGAAAACTGTCAAGTTCCCTTGCATGTTATGTAAAGGTGATAATTACTCTTACCTTTGTCCTCGCATGGACGAGGCTTCTTCTCTTTTGGAAAAACTTCAACTTCCAAAAGGTTATCGTAAGCTTTCCTCCGACCCATCGTTGGTTGATGGTCTAGTCAATCCGATTCCATCCCCGGTCAGTCTAGTTGATCAGGTGGTCAATCTAGTTTCCTCCTCGATTGAACCATGAACCCAAGTAGCTGATCCAGTTCCGTCATCGATCAGCCCCGCTCTTCCTCAAAAGAGTGTAACCCAAGTGGTCTATCTGTTTCCATCCTCAGTCGATCCCACTCTCCCATTAAAGAGTGACAAAGTGGCTGATCCAATCCTTTCCTTGGTTAGTACCACCCTTCATCCGAAAAGTGCCAAAGTGGTTGATCCAATCCTTTCCTTGGCCAGTCCCACCCTTCCTCTGAAGAGTGCCAAAGTGGTTGCTCTGGTTGCATCCTCAATCAATCCCACTCTTCCTCTGAAGAGTGCCAAAGTGGTCGATTCAAGTCCACCATTGCTCAATCCTACTCTCCCTCTAGAGAGTAAACCCAATAATGACCATGTTTTTCTCGTTAATACAGACTCTACCGTGCTGGGGGTCATTCCTCGTTCTCCTGCGAAACCCCCTCCAAGTAATGAGACCATCATTTTTTATTGGGGTGCGCTAACCAGACCTCGTCTTCCCTCTCACACTCCTTTTCAGATTACAGTACAGGTTTGTGGTCGGGACGTTCCTCAAATGTTGATAGATGAAGGTGCATCCATTAGTATTTTGTCCTCTATTGCTTGGCATGCTTTGGGTTGTCCTCAGCTTGCGCCGGTTACCCAAAATCTGTTGGCTTTTAACAGAAGAACCAGTCAACCTTTAGGGATCCTTCCTCATTTTCCTATAACTTTGGGAGGGAAAACTGTCTTTATTGATGTCATGGTAGTTTGAGACCCCTTGGATTTCACTTTACTCCTTGGGCGGGATTATGTCTATTATATGAAAGCTCTTGTATCCACTATTTTCCGCATGATATATTTCCCTCACGATGGAAGAATTATGACTATTGATCAACTTTCATTCATTGGCCCTGAATGGGTTACCTCCCTAAGTGGTTCTTATATGCAAATAGTGTCACCCCCGCCGCATGTCAATTATGTGGCATTGTCTCCCATGAGCTCAACTCCCGATGATTTGGATCTGGTAGTTGACATGGTGATCTCCTCGGTAGGGCTACTGGAGTCTAATCTCCTTACCCCTGCCAAGACTCGCGACATGTGTTCCTTCCAAAGTGATTATCTTCCATCTAGCGAAGATCTCTTGGCATCCATGACCGAGTTTTGTCCCTTGACATGGTGTCCTTCCAGAGCATTATCCTCTTGGAAGCCATAATCAAGAAGAGGCTATGAGCATAGTTTTTCTTCTCTATGGAAAGCTCGTTAAAAAATGAAACAGAGGCTTTGAGCATAGTTTTCCTCTCTGTAGAAAGCTCGTTAAAAAATGAAACAGTAATCTGGGGATCGAACCTGGAACCTTGAGCATAGTTCTTTTCCTATGTCAAGCTCGTTAAAAAAATGAAATAATTACCTCTCCCTTCAAGTTGAGTCTTTTGCGATATCTCATAGATGTCAAGTCGAGTCTTTCGCCAGATCTCATAGATGTCAAGTCGAGTCTTTCGTTAGGTTTCATTTTTGAACCTTCATTTCATCCACCTATATCATTTTTCTCCATCTAGCACAGAAATTGGTGACAACCTCAAAGTCGGTGAATGAATTGAAGCTTGGGGGGCATGTCTCCAGCCTTTGATAATCATTCTGGAGTTAATCCACTAGCTTTCAAGCTGGGGGCATACCGAGCTTAGTCTTTGTTATTTCTCGTGCTCGTAAATACATGATAATTCATCTGGGTAAACTTTTAACTCTTTTTTCGGACCTGTATGGATACACGAAAAAGGAACCCCCTGGAGTCTTATTTAAGCTATTTTCAGACTCTCTAAACATGAAAATATTTACGAGTGATCTTTCTTCTTTTCCCACTCATTAAAAGGTTTGAAAGGGCGTCTTTCCAGTGATAATTTATCTCTTTTTCGGCCTCACAAGACTAACATTACGAAAAAGGACAACCTTGGAGTTATCTTTAAGTTCTTTTCAGACTCTCTAAACATGAAGAGATTACTGAGCGATCTTGTTCTCTTCACACTCGTTAAAGTATTTGAAGAAAACATCTGTTGAGCGATAGTTTATCTCTTTTTCGGTCTCATCAGACTACTTTATGAAAAAGGAACTGAGAGAGTTCTCTTTTAAGTGTTTTTCTAGACTCTCTAATCATGAAAAACCTTCGAGTTTTCTGTCTTTGGACTCGTTAAAGCAAACATCGACAGGCCCATATGGGACCGAACCCTTACTTCTTCTAGTTCGTTAAACAAAGGAAGAGGAAATTACCGAAGGTGATTTATATCGAGCATGTATTATCCTCCTCGAGCTCATTGAATAAAAAAGAGGTACTTGTCTATCTGGATGGGGGAAAATTTGAAAGAAGCAAGCCAAGATGTCTCTTGAGAACATTACCAAGTAATTCTTAGAGTCATCCTTGAACACGGCACTTTGTCTTTGCAGACATTATAATCCGCTGAACCTCTACACTAAGCCAATCCTTTGAGTTTCTTTCACTCCTTTGGGTCACCTGACGTAAGTCACAACATCCACTGCATTGTCAAGTTTTGGTCCATGCCATGTTTTTGCTGTTGTGCCTCAGTGTTCAAGGGAAGTATCCGCCTCGAGAGTCAGCCATCACAAATGTCTTGTCTCAATACCCGTGTTAGTCCATGTTCATTTGATCTACCAATTACATCTCTATGTCTATTGCATGTCATTGATGGGGATACATTAAGGCCCTCCTTCGACGAGTCTATTCCTGTCGACTTCAAAACACTATCTAGGAACTAGATTCAAAAACCAGTTGGTACTTTGGAACCTTCATGCCTCAATGGCAGGCCTCTTCACGTCCAAAAGTGGGTTTACATCATTGACCTCTGATCGGATGATTCCATGGATGTTCGACTTCAGCTCATCCATTCACATTCATTGTAATGTACTAGTGTACCTTGAGAATCATTGAGATTAATAGAGATCTCCCTCGCGCTTGTTAACGGTTTACATCATTGACCAGTAATCAAGTGGTTTCTACCATGTTCGACATTAGGACATCTATTCACATGGTTAGATTCGTACTACATCAGGATCGGTAAGAAGACCCTGGGTTGAGTAATCACTTTGATATGTACTTTTCCTAGGTTTCGATGGAGTTTCTCTTGAACAATGACACATACACTGTCACATAGATCCACTTTGTATTGGTCGTGGCTATTTCTTGTCATCTCGTAGATCCACTGTGTATCCTTCGTGGCTACGATCAATTCAACTCATATGCATATAGATCCACAGTGTATTTTCAGTGGCTATACCTTTTTATCAATACAATTATGGATCCGCAGTGTATTTTATGGCGGCCATATCCTGCAAGTCTTGATCACCCAAGCATAGGTATGCCTGCCTTGGGTTTGAAACATGTCATAATATTTGTTGGATGTTTGTGTGCAGCTTTTGTTAGGTTCTCTGCGTCTATACCCTTGCTTGAAATTATAAAAAGTATTTCAGTTATCAGTTCCTATCTTCTAACTTCATACTTTGGGGGGCAATCTGTTACACATCAAAAATACTCACTTCGATAGTGTCACAAGTGTCTTCATCGTAAGTGTCGCAAGTGTCGCATTTTTCTCACAAGTGTCGCAAGTGTCAAAGGAAGCATACTGCCATGATGTCTATCTTGTGCCTATAATGACATTAGGAAGACACTTGACACACATCAAACACTTGATTTGGAAGAGGAGGAAAGGTTAACTGAGCTCATGAACCTTTTTCCATCTGAAAGAAGCCAAAAAACTAGGTTTTTGGAGGGGAGTGCTCCCCTATACATCTTCTGGGAGTGCTGGCGCCCCCCCTTACACTGTCTGGGAGAATTATAAAGCTTCCTTGGCCCTTCTGGAGGAGCGCTATTGACTTTAGGAGCACCGACACCCCCCTAAAGCCTACTAGGGAGTGCTACAACGCTCTGATGGCCCTTTTGAGGGAGCGCTGCCTATTCTGGGCAGTGGTTAAGTGGTTGAGATGAATGGGGGAAGGATCCATTCATTCTTGGAGGTTAGTTGAGTTCGAATCCTCAATCAATCCATGATCGTAGGGAAGATCCTCAACTGAAGGAGGAAAATCCTCAACTTCCCCAAGGATATCTCAAGTGGTTAAAGCCTCTCCAAGGCTATATAAGCAAGCTTTCTCACGGTAAAAAGGAATGGAAATGAAGAATGATACCAGACTTATGATCTCATAAGTGGTGCTGAAACAGAGGTGATTTTTGAAGCAAGAGACCTATGATCTCATAGGGAACAATCAGTGAAGCTATTGTCATTCAGATTGTGGATCTTTTGAGCAAGGGGTAGACAAGGAGGACTTGCATAACTATTGCAATCCATCTACTGATGTAAGTAATGTTTTGTCCTCATTAATATGATTTTCTTGGCCTGTTTCTTTCTAATTCGTGTTCAATATCACATGAATTTGTCTCTTTAGTAGATAGATCTATTTAGGGCTAACCTTGATAGAGTAGGAAGTGGTTGTACTTTGTTTGTCTATAGGATTCATCTAGGAGCGAAATATTGGAGCTCAACTCGGAGCGTGCAGGGACAAACATCGATTAAAGGTACTTCTCTTCTCCTTCCTTCTCACACACCAGTGCACCTAGATCTAAAAGGAAGTCAGTGACCATGATAAACACTTTCTGTCCTAGAGTTAAGAGTCTAGCTCTTTGAGGAGATCTACCTGTCCGCAAGGAGATTTTCCTACAACAGATACGAATACAAAGAATTCAGGACCAAGCTTGGAGAGAATGGTGAGAACCATTTGTTTCTCCTCCGCTGATTTATCAACCCCACAAGCTTTGAGTTGCGACAGTAAATCCTTGAATTTTGTAAAGAAATATAGGATATTGTCGAAGCCTTTTGGATTAAATGTGAGAAGCTCCACCTCCAGCATGTTGTTGTAGGAAAATCTGCCTGCGGACAAGTAGATCGACCTCTAAGGTTTGACCTTAACCCTAGACAGAAAAGTGCTTATCATGGACACTAAATTTCTTTCGAATCTATCTAAGCCTAATGCATGAGAAGGAAGAGTAACAGAAGTACCTCTTAACCGACGTTTGTCCCTGCACGCTCCGAGTTGCGCTCTAATCCTTTGCTCCTTGCTGAGGCCTGCGGACAAAACAGAGTACGACCACTTCCTACTCTATTGACATTAGCTTGAAAACAGATCTATCATTGAATGATAAGTTCATGTAGCATCAGACACAAACTAGAAAGAAACAGGCCAAGCGTGTCATATTAATGAGAATAACGACAGCAGTACTTACAA
>ML777812.1:103885-119391 GCA_009831015.1 Picea engelmannii
TTAAAGTTAGCCTACTACTTATTTCATCATGTTATTAGATTTATCATTGAGCAAATATAGAATAATTGTGTAAATGAAAATAGAATAATGCTAAAACGAAGTTGTTATTGTGTATGTGTTTGAATAAATGATTATTTGCTTAGAATCTTGTGGATGGGTGCTACATGATCTCTCCTCCTTCCTTAGGTTAACTTGGCAAAAATGGCTAGCAAGAAAGATAAATCAAGACAAGAGAGTGTAGTGAGGGAGAGTGTTGCTACAACAAGGCTCTATCACTAAACCCGAGAAGAAAAATGACCCTAGGTGTAGATAACCTAGGCCTGGGATGTCTCATCCTTCTTGACTTATGGAAAGTACGACTAGGTCAGGGAGTAGAAGAAATGAGAGTGTAGCTATGGCTAGGCTTGCTCTTCCTTCTTCAATGGCTGAAAATTTCTATTTCATGGGACATGAGACAACAACCTACTTGTGTGTTTTTCCCCTAGGGTTTTGATTCAACAATATTTATAAATAGATGCAAGAAATAAGAATACAACCATTCAATCAAGAAGTTTTGCAAAACAATACTTACAATTCATTAAGAAATAACCATGCAAACCTTACTTGTAACACCTTCCTTCAAGAGAAAAACCATAAAATGCCAAGAAATGCCTTCCTTCAACAAGTGCGCCTCTGTAAACCAACAAAAATACCCAAGTAGGGTGCTAAAATCAGACCTCACTAATGAGTGAGTGACGTGTTATGATAAAATGAGGCTAAAACTCCTCAATATATAATGTATCAATGACCTTAATTAACTTTTAGGTCATAAAAAAAAAGGCTGACAAGGCCATAATACTGTTTTTACATTAAATTGTCGAATTAAAACCCTAACTGAGCTATAAAAAAGGTAAAAACCCCTTCAAGGGAGGCACTATCCCCTTTTAGGGAAAATGAGACATCCAGGAGAAAAACGTTGGCCCCCCAGGGGCCTATCCAACATGACCACGTGGCACTGCTGCCTAGTCTGCCTCCAAAAATGTCCATGAAGCTGGATGACGTCATGTTGAGGATGCGGACGTCTTGAGCCTTCCAAGGCCAACGTTCCACTGAAAAGGGGTCATTCCCCCTAAGGCTAGGCTCCGCCAAAGTGCCTCTGATGGAACGTCCTCTTCTTCTCCAGTGCAAGACCCTAATCAACCATTGTCCTGTCTCTCCCCCCTAATGGGATCTCAACATCTATCTGGTGGGCTCTTCAGCCCCATGGATTTCCACCCTGATGATCTCCCCATGTGTATTGGTCCAAATGGTACCTGTCCGTCAGGCATAGTCCTGCACATCAAAAGCTATGCCCTCCAGGGGCTCATTAGTCACAGGGATCATGACAATGTCAATCACATTTCATCATTAATGTTATTAAACATATGCATAAAAACCCTGATACATCAGTTAATAGCTCAAAGACATTACAGAAACCTACAATACAAAACTGGAGAAAAAGACAAGACGTCTTATTTTGCTAGTATCCACAAGGAAAGGGAAGTTTCCAGGAAGGTTTCATCCAAGCCATGTAAGTGAGGTGATGTGGCTAGGGGATGTCCAGACATGTGGGTGAAGTGAGAGCCAGGGATGCATGATGATATCTATGTGTGCCTTTGTAGAAGGCGAGTTGTACCTGTCATGGATGCAAATTTTCCAAGCCCGTTCTTGCCTTTATTCTTTTCTTTTATTTTCCTTTTCTTCTTCTTTTTCTTTTTATTCAAGGTCTAACCAGAGGACACTGCCTTGGCATGGTGACCGGAGCTAATAGTGTTACCCACAAATACTTTCACATAGATGAGAAGGTTGGTTCATGATGAGACCCCCTTTCCCTTATCCTTGCAACCAAAGGTCACTGCCCTGGCGTGGTAACCAGATGGTGGAAATGTCATACTGTTAGGTACCCATGAACCTAATAGGTTGGCTCGTGATATGACCCCCTATCCTCTTGACTAGGTCTTGTTTGTTATTTTTAGGGTCCCTCTTGTTTCTTTCTGAGAGGCCTTTTATTGCCTTCTTGGGGATCCCTGGGCGAAGCATCTCAAGGTTTTATTTGTAGGCTTTTATCTTTTACCAACTACTTTTACCTTCTGGGCCTTTAGCCCCTTCTTCCCATGAGATAAGGTGCAATACTACAAACAGATCAACCCAATGACCAGACAAGGGGAATGGTATAAGTGAGTGGGAGATAAGGTGAAATAGTGGTGCTATGATGGTAGCAGATGATGGATTTTCAAGAATCCCCCTAGTGGCAAACCAAAACCTATGGGCACAGGCTTACTAGTTCACCCTGTCAATCTCCCCAAGCATGGTCAAGTGGGTTAGTGTAAGATCCAAGCAGTTATTAGAGGTAAAAGGGAATCAGATGCATATATTTAAAGGTTTCAATGATCAAAAGTGACACATACCATGATACCTGGACCAATTACCTCATGGAGAAAGAACCTCTTCTGATACAGGACCAAGCTGATTGTGATGGATGTCGCTACTGTTGACAAGATAAAGCTGATGGAAGAAGAAAAGGATGGGCCCTCCAGGGTCATGCTCAGGTGAATCATGCTCTTGGTACTCCATGTCTAGGACCTGTGGGCCTCGAGACATGATCTCCTAGTTATCCCTAAAATTCAGGGATAACATTTGGCTCCAACTCAGGGACATGTGCTCACCGTAGAGTGCATGAGGAACTCATCATCTCTGGCATAACCTGCAGACCTTCTCAAACTCGATAGGGGCATCAGTAACAAAAACGGGGTGGTAATGACACCCCAACATACATAGATATATATATAGACTGATGTAAGACAATCAATATGAAAAAGTAAAGCAAGGTACCTACCTTTACTTATCTGTTGGTTGCATGTTCGATGTAGTCAAATGACCAGTGTAGCCAATCCAACAATGTCCCATGATACCTGCCTTTGTGCTTCATCATAAACCAAAATAGTGATAAATCAAGCACAAAAATGTCATGAGTTAGAATGTATATCATATCATCGGAAATCTCAAAGTCTAACTCATGGAGGCAGGTGGGAGGGATAAAATCCTGCCAAGTCCATCTCTGATGAAAGTACTCAATCCACTTCAAGAAAGGGTCATGAAAAATGCAAGGTTCAGAAAACTGACTCAAAGGGCTTGCAGGCTGGCTACCTAGGACATCCTCATTCTCTAAAGTCAAGGAAGGGATCGACAAAGATCTAGCAGATGACTAGAAAGATATCAAGGGAAAGTAAAAAAACTAGGATAACTAACTCAAACTTGCAGTACCCAACCAACCTTTGGAGTCTAGGTTTTTCCTAAGAGGAAACTCAACATTAAAAATATACTTCCCAACTACACCTTTAATGGAAAATCACGATAAAGTAGTAACAGGTAGCCGGAGAAAAAGGTCACGAGAATCGTTCTTTAGGAAAACAATGTTTTTACTCCTATCAAAATCCAAGAATTGTGGCAGTTGATAGTCATCTTCATGGAGAGAATCCAAGTGCTCAGAAGGGTACTCATCAAAAGTCTCAAGGTAAGACTGGAAATCATCAGGAGAACAAGGTACTAGGTCATCCTTGGTTTTTTGAAAAGTACGGGTGAAAATCTCATCTCCTTGTTGCCACTGGTCAAAAGTAATCTGTTGTGATAATTGCAAGGGAAACACTTTGAAATGACTCTCAGTGTCATAGATGGGATCCAGGTCATAACCAACTATATTCCCACCTACGTCTCCCAACATGTATGAACTCATCAATGATATCAACAATGTCACTATCCGTGTCATAACATGCAAGGTTTGAAACATTTGAAAACTCATTCTCCTCCTCCTCATTTCCTTCATCATAAAGTAAAGCATCATCAAAAACTAGGGGAGGAGGGCAACTTACTATTTCTTCTTGTGCAGGGGTTTCGAGGACTTTGGCATTTTCAGCATGTGGTATTGTTTCATCCTCATGGATTGCTTCTTTTTCTTTGATTGTACGGCAAGGAATATCCATTTCATTCAAAACTTTCATTTCTCCTTCATTTTCTGAATCAAGGAATAAGGTGTCATCGGAATCCTGAAGTGGAAAGCAACTAACCTCATCTTTGCTTTGTTGTGCAGGAGAAACAGGTTCTTGGATGACCTCATCAGAGTGAGGAGAAGGGGTTGGTACTTCATCATCTTGTTTAGGTTTTTTCTCCTTAATCATGTCCTCATTCTGCTTGTCAAAAACTTGTTCCCTTCTCTCTTGTGGATCTTCAACAAAGGTTTCAAGGGAAACTAGTTTTATCAAGCTGAGAGTGTCCATGGAATGGTCATTGGTTCTGGACAAGGAGAGATTATTTTCAATTCTAATGGTCATTTTATGAGCTTCTACAAGTGTTTTTGAATTCTTTTTATTTAGGAGGAATCTCAAATTTCCCTGAAGTCTATTAGTATAGAGATAAACGAGGTACTTGTCTTTAGGATGATGGATTTCAGGAATCTAGTAAAGCAACCTTTGGAACCTAGCCCCGAAAACTCTGACAATCTCATCCTCTGTTTGTTTTATGCCATCAAGACCTTTCAACAATGATTGTATATCTTCCAATTTCATAATGCACCTTGCAAGGAAATTTCTTTAAAATGGTCCATAGATGTGATGCTGGCAACTGGAAGATTATCATACCATTTTCTAGCCTCTCCATGCAGAGAGGTAGAGAAGAGTTTCATCACCAAATCTTCATCCTCGTCACTAACAGGGCGGTATTGAAAGAAAGCCCATAATTTGCTCATGTGATAATCGGGACTTTCTCCATCGATGCCATCAAATCTAGGGAGCCAATTTATATAAAAGGGGGGCATTAGTCTGGGATATCCTGGGATTTTAATCATGTCCAAAGGTTTGTAGTTCCCTGGATCCCATTGTGAAGTCATAGTTGGCTTCATCATCAGTGGAGTTGCCAGATAGTTTTCTTGAAACTATCAATAGGGAAAACACCCTGGTGGAGTCGTCAGGTAAGATTGTAACAAAATAGTCTCTGAGGCAAGGCTTACCGAAAAGATTTGTCATTTGAGGAGAAATGAATCAATGTTCCCTGGAAACGATGCCAAAATGTTATCGCACATTTTGTAGCTAGGTCAAATGACTATAAGATGGAGGTCAAATTGGTGTAACAGGAACCTATCCCACCCAATGTCACCATGATGGGGAGGTTCTTTCTCTTTAGGGAGGTCAGGCCCAGGGGAGTCGTCCCCAGTAACCTGGAGTTTTGAAGAGGCAAAAGTTAAGAAGACAAAGGTAAAGTCCCCCCTTCACAGGTCACCACCAAAACAGATAGTCCTAGATAAACAACCAATAATGAAGTGAAGCCCTAAAGGAGAACACCTTCCTGGAACAAAGAAACAACAAACCAATATATGCAAGTTATATTCCAATGGGTTAGTACTTCATAAGACTATTTGATATTTAAATAAGAAATTATGACAATAAATATTGACAAAGTCAATGTTTATCAATATAGAAATTCAAATAATATCACTTCCTCAATAGATACTGAAATGACATGGAATTTAGTGTAACAAATCAACATACCATCAATTAATGCCTAAATCACCATTCAATTGCTCTTAAAACAAGACATTGTTGCATAAAGATGAAATATTCAGGTGTGACGTCAACAACTTAGGGTTAGCAGTTAGTTAGGGTTTCAATTTAGAAAAGAGTTTGAGATTTGTTTGATCACTTTCACTTCAACATTGGAGGTCTAAGATCAGTTCCTTTGGGCTAATGGTTTCAATTTAATAGAGGACACAAGGATTGAAGGAGGACGGCTAAGGACTAGAAGGAAAGTTATGAAGTGATTCTATGGCAAGGCCCCAGAATCATATCCCTAGGGGAGAGAGGCTTTCTCCAATGTTGCTAAAGAAAGGCCTCGTGCTCTCTCCTCCTTCCTTAGTTTAACTTGGAAAAAACAACTAGCAAGAAAGATAAATCAAGACAACCGAGTGTAGTGAGGGAGAGTGTTGCTACAACAAGGCTCTATCACTAAATCCTACAATAAAAACGGCCCTAGGTGTAGATAACCTAGGCCTGGGACGTCTCCTCCTTCTTGACTTCTAGAAAGTACGGCTAGATCAAGGAGAAGAAGAAATGAGAGTGTAGCTATGGCTAGGCTCTCTCTTCCTTCTTCAATGTCTGAAAATTTCTCTTTCAGGGGACATGAGACAATGACCTACTTGTGTGTTTATCCCCTAGGGTTTTGATTCAACAATATTTATAAATAGATGCAAGAAATAAGACTACAACCATTCAATCAAGAAGTTTTCTAGAAAAATACTTACAATTATTTAAGAAATAACCATGCATACCCTAGTTGTAACATCTTCCTTCAAGAGAAAAACCATAAAATGCCAAGAAATGCCTTCCTTCAACAAGTGCGCCTCACTAAACTAGCAAAAATACCCAAGTAGGGTGCTAAAATCAGACCTCACTAATGAGTGAGTGATGTGTTATGATAAAATGAGGCTAAAACTCCTGAATATATACTATATCAATGACCTTAATTAACTTTGATGTCATAAAAAAAAAGGCCAACAAGGCCATAATACTTTTTTTACATTAAATTGTCAAATTAAAACCCTAACTAAGCTGTAAAAAAGGTAAAATCCCCTTCAAGGGAGGCGCTAGCCCCTTTTAGGGAAAATGAGACATCCAAGAGAAAAATGTTAGCCCCCCGGGGGCCTCTCCAACATGCCACACATGCCACTGTTGCCCAGTCTGCCTCCAAAAATGTCCATGAAGATGGATGATGTCATGGTGAGGATGGGGAAGTCCTGAGCTTTCCAAGACCAACGTTCCACTGAAAAGGGGTCATTCCCCCTAAGGTCAGGCTCCGCCAAAGTGCCTTTGATGGAACGTCCTCTTCTTCTCTGGTGAAAGACCCTAATCAACCACTATCCTGTCTGTCCCCCCTGATGGGGTCTCAACATCCATCTGGTGGGCTCTTCATCCCCATGGAGGTCTAACTTGATCATCTCCCCATGTGTATTGGTCCAAATGGTACCTGTCCATCAGGCATGGTCCTACACATCAAAAGCTACGCCCTCCATGGGCTCATTAGTCACAGGAATCATGGAAATGCCAATCACATTTCGTCATTAATATTATTAAACATATGCATAAAAACCCTGATACATCGGTCAATATCTCAAAGACATTAAAAAAACCTACAATACAAAACTGGAGAAAAAGTCAAGACGTCCTATTGGGCTAGTATCCACAAGGAAAGGGAAGTTTCCAGGAAGGTTTCATCCAAGCCATGTAAGTGAGGTGATTTGGCTAGGGGATGTCCAGACATGTGGGTGAAGTGAGAGCCAGGGATGCATGATGTTATCTGTGTGTGCCTTTGTAGAAGGCGAGTTGTACCTGTCATGGATGCAAATTTTCCAAGCCCGTTCTTGCCTTTATTCTTTTGTTTTATTTTCCTTTTCTTCTTATTTTTATTTTTATTCAAGGGCTAACCAGAGGACACTGCCTTGGTGACTAGAGATGATAGTGTTACCCACAAGTACTTTCATAGAGATGAGAAGGCTAGCTTGTGATGAGGCCCCCTTTCCCTTTTCCATGCAACCAAAGGTCACTTCCCTGGCGTGGTAACCAGATGGTGGCAATGTCATATTGTTAGGTACCCATGAACCTAATAGGTTGGCTCGTGATGAGACCCCCTATCCTCTTGACTAGGTCTTGTTTGTTATTTTCAGGGTCCCTCTTGTTTCTTGCTGAGAGGCCTTTTATTTCCTCCTTGGGGATCCCTGGGCGAAGTATCTCAAAGTTTTATTTCTAGGATTTTATCTTTTACCAGCTACATTTATCTTCTGAGCCTTTAGCCCCTTCTTCCCACGAGATAAGGTGCAATCCTACAAATAGGTCAACCCAATGCCTAGACAAGGGGAATGGGATACGTGAGTGAGAGATAAGGTGAAATAGTGGTGCTATGATAGGAGCGGACGATGGATTTTCAAAAATCCCCTCGGTGGAAAACCAAAACCTATGGGCATAGGCTTGCTAGGGCACCCTGCCAATCTCCCCAAGCATGGTCAAGTGGGTTAATGTAAGATCCAAGTAGTTGTTAGAGGTAAAAGGGAATCATATGCATATATTTAAAGGTTTCAATGATCAAAAGTGACACATACCATGATACCTGGACCAATTACCTCATGGAGCAAGAACCTCTTCTGATACAGGACCAAGCCAATGGTGATGGATGTTGCTACTGCTGACAAGACAAAGATGATGGGAGAAGAAAAGGATGGGCCCTCCAGGGTCATGCTCAGGTCAATCCTGCTCTTGGTACTCCATGTCTAGGACCTGTGGGCCTCGAGACATGATCTCCTAGTTATCCCTAAAAATCAGTGATAACAATTCCTATCCACACTTCTAGATTCTCTTCTTTGATCATGAGATCTGTGACTACCTGACTTGCCTAATTATGTCTCCTTATCCATTTTCTTCTCTATTCTATCTAATCTCTACAACATATTGATGTTGAAGCTATCTTACTGCTCGTTAGCCTTCATAATCCTTTAATTATCATCCTTATAACTTTGCACATCTATTTTCAGACTCTTTATAGTATCTACTAAATTCATGGTCTCATCTCTGCCTTCTCCATGCGCATTGGATTCTTCCCCTGCAATACCCATGCTCATACCAAACACTATGGATTCCTCTTCATAGTTGTAAGGTCTCTATGCATATTCCATGCCCTTGATCTTCGATCTTTCTATTGAAATCTACTTGGTTCTACAAAATGTGTATGCAAAAAGATTTGTAAGACTATAAGGATTTAACAAATCTATCATTTTATGCAACATTTTGTTCTTCAAAATTTCAGTAGAAATAATTTATTTCTAATTTGTTTTATGAATTATTAATATTTTTTTACATTCTTGAGTGAATACATGGAATCTGTTGTCCACGAATTCTCATGACTAATTCTCATGTCCCCTTCAAAATATTTGAGTAGGAAGTTTGTTAATGGCATGACAGGGAAGAGAAATTTTTTAGCTGGAGTGTCATAGCTACGATGGTCAACCACTGTCTGATTATATTTGAATTAGATATTGATTTTTTGTCCATTATGTTGGCCATTGAATTCTCCACACAGTCCTAATTATCAGTAATTGGAATCATCATACTGTATCTTATCACTGGACATTGATGGAATCCCACTAAGAAACCTTTGAATCTTGACTTGTTCATATTTGATGAATTCAACATACTTAAACAGTTCCAAGAATCTTCTCATATTCATCCATAGTCATGCTTCCAAGATTGAGTTCAAATAACTCCTTCATCTTTCTATCATAATAATGCTTGGTCAAGTATTTCTTATGAAAATACTTGAACTATTTCCAGGTGATCTTCTTCACATCAATGTGTTGTACTTGCACAATCTAGTCCCATCACATTAATGATTTTACTTTCAACTGATAAATGACAATTCTTCTTTCTTCTTGTGAGGAATAATTGTGCAATTGAATGTATCTCCTCATCCCCAACAACCAATTATCTACATATTCATCTTTCTTGTGTTCACCATCAAAGGTAGGATGTTTAATCTTGTTCATTTCTCCTTGTAATTCATTCACTCCAGACCTCCTCTTATGCTTTTTGAATGATGATATACTTAGAATATTGTATTCCCTTCTAGATGAATAACTTGGTGAGTGATGATGATTCCTATCCACACTTCTGGATTCTCTTATTTGATCATGATATCTGTGACTCCTTGAATTGCTTGATTATGTCTCCTTATCCATTTTATTCTCTATTCTATCTATGCTCTACAACATCTTGATGTTGAAGCTATCTTACTTCTCATTAGCATTCATAAGCCTTTCATTATCATCCTTATAACTTTGCACATCTATTTGCAGACTCTTTATAATATATACTAAATTCATGCTCTCCTATCTGCCTTTTCCATGCCCATTGGATTCTTCCCCTACAACACCCGTGCACATACCAAACACTATGGCTTCCTCTTCATAGATGTACAATCTTTCGGCATATTCCATGCCTTTGATCTATGATATTTCTATTGAATTCTACTTGGCTCTATAAAATGCGCATGAAATAGGATTTGTAAGACTACAAGGATTTAACAAATCCATCATTTTATGAAACATTTTTTTCTTTAGAATTTCAGTAGAAATAATTTATTTCTAATTTTTTTTTATGAATTATTAATATTTTTTTACATTCTTGAGTGAATACATGGACTCTATTGTCCACGAATTCTCATAACTAATTCTCGTGTCCCCTTCAAAATATTTTATTAGGAAGTCTATTAATGGCATGGAGAGGAAGAGAAATTTGTTAGCTCGAGCATCATAGCTGTGATGCTCAACCACTGCCTGATTATCTTTGAATTAGACCTTGTTTTTGGCCCATTATGTTGGCCATTGAATGCTCCACATAGTCATAATTATCAATAGTTGTCCGATCGGGATTTTCATTCAATATCCATTGTTAAAACATCTCATCCAAACTTAACCTTTTATTTTTTTTATTATCTTCACAAAAGTATTAACACTCAGTTCTTTTTTTTTCACTTCACCATGGGTTCGGGTGATCCCATATTTATTTTACTCTTAAAATTCCACCCGTCTTCCCGATCGATCCTTAGGACTTAGAAAAACATTGAAATGTCACCGCGCTCTGAAGTGTATTATACATCTTCTCCCCATACCCTTTACACCTGTAGAGTCTTGGTACTTATCCATATTTTGAAACTCCACCATGGGTTGGAGGGTCTATGGTTTGGTGTGGCTTCTTGTCCATAGTTGTAATTCTCTCTGCGCTTCATGGTGACTTAACACATATAAAAATGGTAAGATCTTATTGCATGTTCGTGAGACTGGCGGCTGGACCACCATGTGGCTCCAAATCATCTACCAACTGCCAATCTATCCATCGTGTACCTACCAAAGTGGTAGTACATGTCATTAATTTTCCACATTAGTTGACCTGTAACCTCCATGTCATGTTGACGTCATCGTACAGAAAAATACCCAAATCTCTCTGATTTTTTCCAAGTTCTAGATTTGAAATTTCTTCCCGATTTCGCTCATAACGTGGGAAAATCCACAATGATTCATCTATGGATGAATTATGCCTCAAAATTCAAGAATCTATAGGCTTGAATTTGTTCGGATTACCATTTAAAATTTAAGGATTTTTAATTCTTGGTTTGTTTCTTACGTTACTCGCAAATATTCCAAGAAGTTCCACTACAGATTTGGGACTTTTTCCCAATTTTTATCGGGGATTTCTACAATTTCCAAAACCTCGGCCAATTATAGGCTCGATTCTCTCTCTCTCTCTCTCTCTCTATATATATATATATATATAAACACATATAATTGTAGGAGTGAATTCGTGGAATTCCCCACGAATTTTCTTTCCCAGTTTATGGGATTTATTTTTTCAAACATTTCAAAGACATTTTCTGAAATTCAATCTTCTGGGACTTATAGCTAGAGTTTTCTTGTTTTTGTCCCATGTAGGCTCAATGATGAAACCCCCCTAACTCAACAGGGTTTGTCAACCTCCCGATCACTGGATCGTTCTCCTTCCTTGAGCTGGAACAACTCTTTGATTCTTGCTAGAACCTCTATTAAAAAAATCAACAGGTCCTATTATTCAAAACCGTCGCGTGTGAATCAAGCACCAAGCATGATCATCACCCCCCCCACGTGATCACCGATGGTGACCACAAGCCTTACCCAAAAGGCAGTTGTCACATTTCGTGACCTCGGGACTTCGACGTATGAGCCCCTCCTGACTCTCCAACTCCTGAACTCCGAAAGGGGCTTAATGATCCCTCAACTCCTCTCAAATCATTTCTCCATGTGACCACCACCTGTGACCACCGGCTAAGCCCAAAGGTGCATCGTGTTTCATGTATCGACGATTTTAAGAAATCGTCCCCTTGTTCTTCAAACTCCCAAGTTCCAAACCTGCGACAAGGGCTTAGCTTAGGCTAGCTCCTCCCTTTACTTCCTCCATATAACCTCTAGCTACGTTCTGGGGCTAGACCTTCCGAGCGCATCAAGATTTCGCATATCAGGATTTTTGGGGAAGTATTCACTCTTGTTTCCCTGATAACTAGAACCCCGAAACCTACAATCACACTAGATTGATGGCTCACAACAATTTGTGGTCAATGGTTTGGATCCAATCGTGATTTCACGTATGATGGAGTCGAAATACTCTCCCCTCTGTTCTCTCGATCCCCAAAATGCTGAATTTCTTCCTGAACAACCAATGATCCATATCCCTCTTGAATCAATGGCTAGGATTGACACTTGGCCCTTCTCCATGCTTCCACCTTCTTTCAAACTTAGAAGATTTCCATATTTCGAAGGTTCTGACCCTTCACTTCTCCTGCGAGTCTGATCTCTAGATACTGTCAACACTTATGATGGTGCTCTCCCTTCTGAGCTTCTACACTTAGGAGGATTCTATCTCCTACACACACCTTGTGTTCTTAGGATTTTGAATAATACAATTCGAAAGGATTTTCTTGAGAAGAAAATGCTTTCCACCCACTTGGCATTCCTCTATGTTAGTTCTTTGAAGCTTGTTGGATTCTTGACACTGTGCACACCTTGCACCTGGCCTAAGTTTCTCTGATTCTCTCTGATCTTCTGCATGAGTCAATCCTAAAATCAGTTGATGCACACCTTTTGTTCAATATGCACACCTTGCATTCAAGTATCAGAAGAGAAACAATGAAACTCAACCAACTTTGTCACAAATTCATACAGTTAATTTCTCAACTACTCATACATGAAAATGAACTGTAAAAATCATACACACAAAATAATATTCATTCGATCACCCATGAAATGAACACAGTCCAAGGAATTTGGGACAATTTTATGTTTGTTCTATTCATTCATGAAAACAAAATACATAGTGTTTCTGCTACTCTATTATGCACTATTGATCTCTCTTACAATTACCGATCCATATTGATCTATTACAATGTAAAAATCAACTATCTAAGGACTGACTCCACAATCTCTCTCGTCCTATTCTGAAATCTATCATTTCAAACTTAAAAACTAACACCTACTCCGTCCTATTAAAATAACTGCTAATTACTACCAGATAGATTTGACACTCCATATATGCAGTTTCTTACAGTCCTTCCAGACTTTACCAACAAGTTACAATTTTCAAATTGTTGTTACAAAAATATCCTAACAACCCATTTAATTTTGATTAATGCTCGATTTGAAATTTTGTCATTGCTGAGATGTCCTTCATCTGCCTCCATACGTGCACTGTTTGACTTTGAAGGTGATGCTCCTGCATCATACTCCTCTGGTTAAAATCTTCATGTACTCCTATCCATGAGCTCCCACACTATCTTTCCATGCTTCAAAATATCAAGTTTTGTGACCCAACTTGCATCTTCCATTGGATGATCTTTCCACTTTACCAACTACTCAGGATATGTCTTCCTCTTGGTTTTCTTTCCATCCCTTTGTTCAATCATTTTCTCCAACTGAGGTTTTTCTGTTGTGAGCAATTGTTCTTCCCACAGAACTTATGTCTAATCATCTGATTCTCTCGCTTCATCTTTCCTATAAGGATACAGGTCTGCAACATTGAATATCGACGATATCACAACATTGTTTGGTAATTCAATATCATAAGCATTGGCCGTGAATTTTCTAACAATCCTGCATGGTCCTATCTTTTTCATCTTTAATTTATTATATGTTCCCCTTGGGAATATCTCTTTTCTCAAATGAGATAAAAATTCATCTCCAACATTGAATTGAACTTCTCTTCTCCTTTGATCAACTCTGCTCTTGTATTTCTAACTATTGTCCTGTAGCTATTCTCTGACTCTGTTATGGAGTTTTTGCATTTCTATTGCCAAATCCTCTACGTCAACACTTCTGAACTCATCTTGACTCAAATCTCTCAACTCTGTAATCCCTCTCGGCTATATACCATACACAATTTCAAATGGACTTTTCCATGTGCTCATGTTCACTGAATTGTTGAATGCAAATTCTGCCTGTGCCAAAATCTGATCCCATTGTCGACCTTTCTCAGTGACTAAACTTCTAAATAGGTTTTTGAGACTTATGTTTACTACTTCAGTTTTTCCATCTGTCTCAGGGTGATACACTGAACTAAAGGATAATTTTGTTCCCAGTCTCTTCCATATATTCCTCCAAAAGTGTCCTACAAATTTTGTGTCCTTGTCTGAAACTATGCTCCTTGGCAATCCATGTAGTCTCACTACTTCTCTGAAAAACAAATTGGCGATGCATGTGGCATCGCTTGTCTTCTGGCATGGTATGAAATGTGCCATTTTCGAGAATCTTTCCACAACAAAAAATATGGAATCACTCCCTTTTTGAGTTCTAGGCAATCCCAAAACAAAATCCATATTGCTTGCATCCCATGGCCTTTCTGGAATTGGTAATGGCTGATGCAAACCAATGTTATGTTGTCTTCCTTTTGCATACTGACAAATTATGCATTTGTTCATGAACTTCTTCACTTGTTCTCTCATGCTCGACCAATAATACAAATTACTCAACTGTGAAAATGTCTTATCATGACCAAAGTGTCCAACTAAACCTCCACTGTGTTTTTCTTTCTGTAGGTTGTCTCTCATTGAGAACTTCATAATGCATAATTGGCTCCCCTTGAATAGTAATCCATCTTGAATTAAATATTCAGTCCATGGGCTTCTATCTCCCAATAAAGGATTATTGCATGCCTCATAAGCTTCTTTGAAATCTGCATCTTCTTTATACATCTCCTTGAGGTGTTCAAACCCCAATGTCTCCACCTGAAATTCTTGTACAATCAAACTCCTCCTGCTCAAAGCATCTGCGACTTTGTTAGCAGTTCCAACAATGTGTTTAATAACAAAAGTAAAATTCTGCATAAATTCTACCCATTTTGCATGTTTCTGATTCATCTTTTCTTCCCTAGTAATAAATTGTAAAGCATGATTATTGCCGAGTGAATTATATGATAGTAATTGCGACATAAATTATCAATCCCAAGTTGTAATCCTATGAGATGTATGCAAAGTATATGCAGGGTAAGAGGATTTCTAATCTATGCTAATGATTGAAAAGAAACATGTTAAACTACTGTCGTTGAATCTAAATCTAAGAAAGCACAAAATATGCAACTAATCTATGAAAGGAAACTATCCTAATGCTAAATAAACTTGAGACTAAAATTGAATCTACGAAATCAAATGAGACATAATCTAACTATGAAAGAAAAAACTTAATCTAACTATGAAAGCATGAAATCTATAATTAATCTATGAAAACATGAAAGTGCATAAATTAAATCTAATGAAAGCATTTTAAAAACATCTACAACAACACATGACAAAAAGGTAAACGACAAACCACTATGAGAAAGTAAAATCTTGCATTAAAACAATCAAATACATGACAAATAATGAAAATCACTATCTCAAAA
>ML777812.1:134018-182140 GCA_009831015.1 Picea engelmannii
AACTAGAAAGAAACAGGCCAAGCGTGTCATATTAATGAGAATAACGACAACAGTACTTACAATCGTAGATGCGAATGCGACAGCTTCGTCAAGTCCTCTTCGTCTAACCCTTGCCTAAACGATCCACAACCTGGATGACAGCATCTTCGATGATTTCTCTCCTTTGGCTGACTGCAAGTTTCCTCCAAGATCATAAGTTTCACATATTCAATTCTTCCCCCTCCTCATCACCATAGAGCTTGCTTATATAGGCTAGGAAGGGCCTAACCACTTGAGTTATATTTAGAACCAGTTCGGAACTTCCTCCTTGGATCAGAGATCTTTCTATAGAACCAAGAATTCGATTTCAACCGCCTCCCAAACTCGAATGATTCTCCCCTTATTCTTCTCACCAGGCTAACAATTTACCCAGAATGGAGAGCGCTCCCTCAGAAGGGGCATCAGAGCGCTAGAACGCTCCAGAGAAGGCCAAAGGAAGCGCCAGCGCTTTAAATCTGAGTAGCGCTCCTGCAAAAGGGTGGAGAAGCGCTACAACGCTTCTGAAGCATGTTAGAGGGGCGCCAGCGCTTCTCAGGCAGTTTTAGGGGAGCATTCCCCTTCCAAACTCTTGATTTAGAAGCCCTCTTAGGTGTTAAGAGATGTTTGACTCCAGTGAACCAGTTTCTTCCTTCAAACCAAGTATATAAGATGTTTCAAGTGCCTCTTTAGTGTCGTCGTTGTGATAACATGGTTCAACAACATTCACGACACTCTATATCCAACTTGCGACACTTGCGACAAGTTGTAAGGGAGTTGCGACACTTGCGACAAGTGAGAGGCAATATGCGACACTTATCCAGTTGAGTGATTTTGATGTGTAACACCCGCTTATTTATACATGAATAAAGATAACAAACTCATAATTACAAATCCACTTTTCTCTCAACCTATCCCTTCAAATCCTCCACAAATATCTTAGATAAGATATTCTATCCATGATCTTCTCCTTGAGGTTAGCTTGAATGATTATCTCCAAATCAAAGCTTGAAGATGAAATTGGAATTTGAAGCTAGGTGGTGATTTTTTGACTTTCTGAAAATCTTCAAATATGCCTGTAGTCATCACAAAACTCATCCAACTTTGAGATATAATGAAAATATGTTAATTTTCTAATATTCAGTCACAAATTCTCTTAAAAATACTCAAAATAAAAAATTTGGAAAATGAAAATGTAAACCCATATGTTTTTATGAAAGTGATGATAATTATGGTTTTATGGAAGAATGAAATGGAAATAAAGGCGAAAAATGGAATATAAAAGATGAATAAAGTGTCATATTTTTGTGACCCAACAATTATCACTGTACAAGACAAACTCTTTAGGAATTAGGCAATGCCTCCATTTTCGAAAGCTTCAATCACCGCATAAAATTCCTTGTCATATGTGGAATACTTTTTCTTGGCGTCATTCAGTTTCTCACTGAAATAAGCAACTAGCTTATTGTCCTGGCTCAAGACTGCTCCAATAGCTAATCCACTTGCATCACATCTCACCGGAAATGTTTTTCCAAAATCTAGTAAGACCAGAATTGGTTGTTTTGTGATCTTTTCCTTCAGCACTTTGAAACTTCTTTCAGCTTCCTCTGTCCAATTGGAGGACTTGTGTTTTTTATTCATAGTGTCCAACATGGGTGCACATATGCCACTGAAATTTCTCATGAATTTTCTATAAAAACTCGCTAACCCATGAAAATTTCTTACCTCAAACATGTTGCTCGATGATGGCCATTCTCTGATCGCTCTCACTTTTTCTGGGTCCATCTTCAATTCATTTGAAGAGATTATGAAACCCAAATATGTGAGCTCCTTCATCATAAAATAACTCTTCTTCAGATTTATCAACAATTTCTCTTGCTGCAACCTTTCCATCACTGATGTCAGATGTCTTAAGTGTTCTTCCTTTGTCTTGTTGAAGATTAGTATGTCATCTAGATATACTATGATAAATTTTCATTTGAAGTCTTTCAACACTTCATTCATTAACCTCATAAATGTGCTTGGTTCATTTTTCAACCCAAACGACATCACCAACCATTCAAACAATCCTTCATTTGTCTTGAATGTTGTTTTCCATTCATCTCCCTCTCTCATTCTTATTTGATGATATCCGCTCTTCAAGTCTACCTTGGAAAAATAGCTTGCTCCACTTAGAAATTCCATCAAATCATCCATCCTCGGTAAAGGGAATCTGTATCTAATGGTTATCTTGTTGGTGGCTTGAGAATCTGTACAAATCCTCCATCCTCCATATTTCTTGGACTTAATATAGTCGGTACTGCACATGGGCTTAGGATTTCCTTGACTAACCCTTTATCCAACAACTCCTGGACTTGATTTGCAGGTCGCATTGTTCATTTGAATAGAACAATTGTCATTCCCTTTACGATTGTTGTTCCTTTCCAGGTGTTGTATCTCTGGAGGCTGGGTATTGAAAATGGAAGGTAAGAACCTACGTAGGCAACAAGTAAAATGTGTGTGCCAGTGCCTAGCTTTGGTTGATACATAGAGGTTGTTTTTAGGACATCTTTAGAGCCCAAAAAACACCTACCAATAATTGATATTATCAGGCACTGTCGGCCTGTGTTTGACTTGGATCTCATACTTTGTGTGGGGAAAAATGAAAATTTTAAAAACTGAGGCCGAGGTGGCGAAGGCATCCACAATTTGATTCTTCCACTTCGAGATCGCTGATAAATTATACTCCAAGAATTATTTGAGGAGGTCTAGCACTAGGTTTCTGTATGCTCTTAGTCTAGGGTGCTTGGATTGGTATATGTCTTTCACTTGGTTTATAATGAGCTTAGAGAATCCATGCATCGCTATCCTCTTTCAAACTCTCAGGCCCATAATCAATGCCTCATAATCAACCATGTTATTTGTATAGTTGAAGGCAAGTTTGTATGAGCAATGTTTTGTGCCCACCTTGGGAGGACTTATCCATACGCCGACCCCTACCCCTTCCTTGTCGATGGATCTATCAAAACTCATGTTCCACGTCTCATTCTTCGTGTGGTTCCTCAGGTCTATACACTCTGCTACCCTTCGTGCAACCTTATCATCAACAGTCATGACAGCTTTAGTTTCTTCCTCTTCAAAGCTAATGTCATTGTAAAATATGGAGGATCTGATCTCAATGTCGACGGAGTAGATAGGGTGGTTATTCAGTTGCGTCTTACTACTCACCATGTATTTTAGTAGTACTTCCCTGTACAACCATATTTCTTGGCCAAAGACAAGGATGGTAGCGTACAACATGTCCATCTATAGAGTTCCCTTCAATTTTGCGGCCCATGACATGGATAATAGCATGCCAAACTTTGGGGGTATATCGACCACGACCACGTCGATAACAATATTCTTAGAAGGTGTTAGGATATTTAGAAACTTAGGAGTTAATTAATATCTACTTGGTATAATATGTCGTTAGGTAAAAGTGTGTTTCCTAGTGTGTTTCTTTAGTATACATTAGTTTGCATTTGTAGTTAGGAAATCCGACGGTCAAGATATGTTCCTGACATAGAGTGATCTGATGGTTCATAATCTCCTCGATCTTAACGACCATTGATATGTGGCTTAACACCATATTGGTCCATGATCTCTATTTAAAGAGCATGGAGGGTCATTTTCCGATGATCGATTGTGAGAAACTCTATTGTAAAATATCTCTATAATTTTTTTCTTTTGCATTAATAAACTGCTCCAAGTGGCCGCGTTGGCTGGGGCCGTGGATGTTTCCCCATAGGGGTTTTACCATGTCAAAACATTTGTGTGTTGATCTTTGATCTGGTTATGTGAGTGATTATTGAAGGTGTTTGTCCTCTGTTGGAATACCTGTGTTGTCGAAGATGGTATTAGAGTCTGTTTGAAGACCCGCTCCTGTTGTAGATCGAGATTGTGAAGCTGAGTTTCCTCATCTCCATTTTCTGCTATTTTCGTACATTTCTTGGTTGATAAGACTATTCCATTGCGTCTAGAGCACACTTTTCATTTAGGAACACTTTTCGTTTCATTCGAAAAGGTTTTCGTTTTCCCAAGATACGACCATTACAGTCAGATCCGGAGGTATAAAGTTTGAATACACATTTTTTAAATTTTTGCAAAGTAGTGTTTTGGTTTTATTTCGGTTTTGTATTATTTATTTTTTGGTTGCTACTATTTTATATCTACATATGTTGTTTTCCCCGTGCCCTATGTGATCTTGGAAAATCAGATACAAATAGGAAAATGTGCATCTTCCGGGTAAGCTAACTGAGATCTAACCCTTGTTGTCATCGAGATGCGAATTTTTTTCTTGTCTGAAAAGAGTTTTCTTTTAGCACGCTCTCAAAGGCCGTCTTCAACAAAAACAAAAAAAATTCTCCTTTTGAACATTACAATATGTTTTGCTAGATCATTTGGTTAAAAGTTGCCTTATTAAGTAAGAGGTCTTGAGTTCAAGTCTCTCTTTTGTTACATTTTTTGAAAAAGTTCATGCTAAAATTGTAAAGTGTATTTCACTTTAAGTATAAAAGTGAATCACTACAAGTAGCTTTAATATTTTATTTTAGAGTTATCTATTTTGCATGCAGATTTCTTACACTACCACATGGTCCTTTGGTTACCGTTTATGCCTTTTTTAAAAAGGGCATAACTCTCACATCCAAAGTCCATTTTCAGTGTCGTTTTTTTTAAACCGCACAACTTTTTGATCTCTTTCCATTCAGCTCATCAGTTTCATTTTTTAAATCTGTATTATCTGAATATTTAATATGGCTTCTACAAGTAATCAGTTACTTATCAACACCAACTACTTCCAATGGAAATCCCATATGGAGGATTTATTAAGAAGTAAAGGCTTGTACCGGATTACCTTGGTAAAGGAAACAACACCCAATGATGTTGATAAGAAAGCGGAATGGGATAATAGAAATGATGAAGCATGTGGATTAATTAGAATGTCCATATCTCCTGATTTAAGGTTCCACCTTCAAACAATTGATAAACCCAAAGAATCTTGGGAAAAGTTTGAATCTGTTTTTGGTAAACACAATATTATTTGAGCACAACAGTTAGAAAATCAAGTACTAACTTTAAGTCCAAGTGATTTTTCTTACATTGAATACTATCTATCTAAGTTTAAAACACTCAAAACTTTATGTGAAAAATGTAATATAAAGATAGACGAAGATTGTTGCATCTATATTATTCTTTCTAAGCTAGGTAGTGCATATTTTGTGTTTGTATCTACTTTTTATGACATGCAAGAGGCTCTAGGGACAACTTATGTAAAACCCAATCTTTAGAAATTTTGTGATGCTTTGATTAGAGATCAAGATAATCTAGTAAAACTTGGAGTGATCTCTTAGTGTTGAAGGATCTGGAACAATTCAAGTAGAAAATGGTCATTTCAATGATCTATTATGTGTTCTGAGACTTTATTGTAACCTTCTATCTGTATATCAAATCACTCATTTAGGTGAAGGTAAAACCGTAGAGTTTTCACCCCACCAAGTTGTAATCACGGATCTAAAAGATCCTAAGATTGTTCTTGCAACTGGAATTGCTGATGATATTACTAGGTTGTACAAGTTTGACAACTTTGGGTCATCATCTTTTTCATCAGTTTTTGTTGCTCATAGCGATGACTTGAGAAAACTTTGGCATGAGCAGTTTGGTCATCTAAACTATCGCTCATTGCAACAACTATGTAATCAACAGATGGTGATTGTTTTTCCTCTTGTTTCATGAGGATATGGTGTTTGTCCTGATTGTGTTCTTGACAAACATCATTGAGACAGTTTTGAAAAACGTGCCTCTTGTTCACGCCTCGGGTCCTTTGCATCTTGTTCACAATGATTTGTGTGGTCCACTTTCTTCTCCTTCTTTTTCTAGGTGCAAGTATTTCTTAACTTTCATTGATAACTTTTCCCGACGTACTTGGGTTTACTTCTTAAAACTTAAGAGCGAAGTTTTTGACAAGTTTTTGGCCTACAAGGCCCTTGTAGAAAAGCAATCTGGACATCAAATTCAAATGTTAAGAATAGATAATGGAGGAAAATATGTGAACAATAATTTTACAAGTTACTGCACTATACAGGGAATCCAAATGCAACACATTGTTCCATATACATCACAACAAAATGGTGTTGTTGAGAGACAGAATTTCACATTAAAAGAAATGGCCAATTGTATGATCCAATCTAAGGGATTAAGTCTAAAGTATTGGGCATAAGCCATCAACTGTGCAAATTACATAGTAAATCACACTCCCACAAAGGCTCTTAAAAATATAACACTGGAAGAAGATTGGACTAAAATTAAACCATAGGTGAGTCACTTCCGTGTATTTGGCAGTATAGCATGGGCTCACATTCCTGATGAGAAAAGGAAAGCATTGCAGCCTAAAAGTGAGAAGTGTATATTTGTTGGTTCTTTTGAAGATGTCAAAGGTTATAGACTTCTTCAATCACATTTTAATGAAGTTATTATTAGAAGAGATGTTAAATTTGATGAAAATCTCTTGGCCTACAAGCCTAATTCGGTGTTTGTTCCTTCTTTGACCTACGAGCCTAATTCGACGGTTGTGCCTCCTTTAGCCTGCGAGGCATATTTGGAATTTGTGCCTTATTCTGTTCTATTTTATTCTTTAAATGATGACAGTGAGGATGGAAATCCACCTCTGGCTACTCCCCTTCCTCCAGATGAGTCCTTCGAACCTGAACCAGGACCAGCTCCACCACTTCCTAGATGGGTTCGTTCAACACAAGAAGCAACTGGTGATCTTGTCAATGATCCTTCAGATCAGCGTTGGACACGTTCACAGTTCCAGTGAACCTCTTCTCTTTTGGCTCAATTTTCATAAACTCGTGATCCATAGACATTTGCAGAAGATTCAGTTCATCCAGATTGGGATACAACCATGATTGAAGAGTATGTTGGATTACTGAGAGGGGGGGTGAATCATTAATAGAGAAATTTAATCATTTTTTTAACCAAATAATCCAAGTGTTATGTCAATGTAGAATTATCGTCCAATAATGAGCACTGAAAAAATGAACAATCATACACATACACAGTACACCAGTGTTTTACATGGAAACCCAAAGCGGGAGAAAACCATAGAATGTTTTTTCTTATATGTCTTGAAGAATTACATTCATTGGAAGAACCAACTTCCTTTGTTTTCCAGCTGTAACTGGAAGGAGGCTCCAACCCCCTAGTTTCTTAGGCTACAACTTGAAGGAAGCTCCAACTCCCCAATTCTCTGGCTACAACCCCCTATGTTATCCGACTACAACCGAAGGGTGGCTACAACCACCTGTCCTTGCCCCGTCCTGCCACCTGGAAGTAGAAGTAGAATGATGGAATCACTGTCACACTATCACTATGAGATATACCACTGTAAACCTATACCAATAAATATAAACCATGCATCAACCATGCATCAACCTATACCTCAACCTATAATCAACTTATACAATAAACAAGTGCATCAACCATGCACCAACCTGTACCAAACAACCTGTAATCAACTTGTACCATAAAAAAGTGCATCCAACCATGTACCAAGTATGTACCAATCATGTTTCAACTACTCATCAACTATGACTCATCAATATGTACCAACATCATCAACTCTACACCTCATGTATGTGCCAACTCATCAACTAGTTGTCTCAACCATGTACTCAACATGTACCTCAACCAAAAGCCCTCATCAATTTCATCATCCAAATCTGATTTGTATCTCTGTAATAGACCTGGTGTATATTATCGCATTCCTGCAAACCTTCCTTAACTTTAACAACAAGAGACTAGCATTTTCATCAAACTTTTCTTTAGTCTCACATGCCTAGTTTTGGAACAGTCAACAACCCTAACTTGAAGTAATCATAACTTTATACCTATAATGTATAAAGATATGAAACTGATATACAATGTTCTTAAGTGTGTTTATTCAATTCTTCCAAGTGTCACTACTTGGAACCTCTCATAAAAGGAGTTATAGCAAAAATGGCATACCTTGCTTAATTCTGTCTTATTCTAGAGAGTGACCTTGTAGAGCGTGCCCTGCATAGAATTATTGTTTAATTGTTCTAAAAATATTACAAAACAAACTAAAGACTGTACCCTAACCAACACATTTTGGCTCAATGAATTTGGATCTTTTATGAAGAAGTTATGACGTTTTTACCCGAAACACTTGTTTTTTGACTAGTTTCAGGACTAGCCACAAACCCTATTTTCCAGGGAGTGTAACTCCCAAACTACCATGACCCACAAGCTACATTTTTTACCAAAGATACTTGGATATTTTTTCTCAATGTAATAGAAATTTTACGGTCTAAATCATTATAGAAAAATAGTTATAGCGAAAATGGTGAGATGACTTGTAAATAACATACCTTAGAAAGCACCATCAAAAGAATTTATCCTTCCTACCATTTCAGCCTTCTTTTCTTCACCTTCCCTCGGAATTTAGGATTATATATCCTTGGTTACCTCAAAAACCTATATATATTCAATATTCTCAAGTGTATCTAAAATCAGAGAGCCTCGCCTCTTATTTATACTCTCCAAGTAGCTTCCTTAAAAACATCTTCTAGGTCACTTGGCCCCACTTTCCTTATTTTAGGGTTAACCCACTTTTAATTTCTCCATTAAATTTATTATTAAAATAATTTATTTTGTATTCAATTTGAATTATAATACACTCATTACTTGACTTTATTATTTACCTTTTAAAATCTCTTAAACCACTTTGACTGCTTTGATCTTTTGGGGCTTCTAGATGACATATGAGGGTCCTCCAACTTCGTAAGGCCATAACTCTCAAACCATCAAGAGTTATTTGACATTCCAAATACAACCATAAATGGAATGACATGTACTATCCATATAGAATAGTATTATATAAAAATATATCATAACTAATACCATTACCCATCAAACAAACTTGGGTCCATTAACCAAACCCGGGGTCTCCAACTTCTCATGGCCATAACTCTCTAACCATGAGGAGTTATGTGACATTCCACATACCAAAAGAAATGGAATGACAAGAAATATCCATCTAGGATATTTTCCCTGACAAATTCATTTTCCTTCATCTCATTATTCCACAATTAAGCATGGTTTCTCTTACTCCGCAAAGCGTCTTCCTGTGAGGGATTTCACCATAAGGGGGCCACTTTGGAGTTCATCCATATTTACTTCTTATCAACCATGAAAAAAAAATAATCAGTCATATTTACATCAAAAAATATTGGGTCCATTACCCAAACCTTTGTGCTATGGGGCTTTCTTCAAGGGTTGACATCAATGACAACCCACCTTAATCAACAATATCCCCCTTTGGAATTGATGGCAACACTCTGATGCAATACTGGAATCATATCACTCATGCTCCCCCTAGAACCATGCCTCTGTCCTCTGCATCTGATAAATATGCTCCCCCTAGAACCATGTCTCTGTCCTCTGCATCTCATAAATCTCCCCCCCTTTGTCATCAATGGTAAAGGTATATTTCCATCCGGGGCTGCTCCCCCTGACTGAATTGCCATATTATGGTGCTTCCTCGTGTACATCTAAGACATATAAGATAAAAATTCAAAAAGCATTCAAAAAGCATTCATTTTGGAGTAGAAATAACTCCAAGTCTCTGGCGAAGATATTCAAAGGCTTCCCATGGAAGTGGTTTTGTAAATATGTCTGCCACTTGTTCTTTTGTGCCCACATACTCAACTTTGATGTTCTTTTATGCAACCCGTTCCCGTAGAAAGTTATACTTGATTGGAATGTGCTTTGTCTTGGAGTGCATCACTGGGTTTTTTGAGATACTGATGGAATTTGTATTATCAAAATATATTGGAATGGGCTCATCATACTCAACCTGTATATCTGTCAAAGTTTGTTTCTTCCAAAGAACTTGTGTACAACATGTTGCTGCTGCAATATACTCTGCCTTGGTTGTAGATAGAGATATTGATGATTGTTTCTTGCTTATCCATGATACCAAACACTCACCTAAGTAGAACGATGCTCCACTGGTGCTTCATCGGTCATCAATACAACCTGCCCAATCTACATTTGTGTAGGAAATAAGTGATAGATCTTTTCCTATTGGATAACATAATCCAAACTCTTAAGTTCCTTTGAGATATATGAAGATCCTCTTTACTGCTAATACATGTGATTCCTTTGGTTTTGCTTGAAATCATGCCACATGTCCAACTGCCTACATTACATCTGGTCTGGATGTTGTCACATAAAGTAGGCTTCCAATCATTGACCTATATTGCCTCTGATCTGTAGACTTCAAATCATCATCTTTGTTCAACTTACAACTGGTTTCCATGGGAGTGATAACTGGTTTGCAATATTCCATTCCGAACCTCTTTAGCATTTATCTAATATACTTGGTTTGAGAAATAAAAATTCCTTGGTTTCTTTGACGTATCTAAAGTCCCAGAATGAAGGATAGTTCTCCAAGTAACGACATTTCAAATTCATTATGCATGTCTTTTGAAAATTTATGGCTTAACCTATCATCATCACTACCAAAAATAATATCATCAACATAAACTTCAATTAATAAAATATTACCTTGACTTACCTTGATGTAGAGGTTGTTGTCTGCACTTCCTTTTTTGAACCCTTCATGTTGAAGATACTTATCCAGTTTGGAGTACCATGATCTAGGAGCCTGTTTTAGGCCATACAAGGCCTTCTTTAATTTACACACATATTATGTGTTCTCTGACAACTGAAATCCTTCTGGTTGTTCAATGTAGACTTCTTCTTCAAGTTCCCCATTCAGAAAATTTGATTTTGCGTCCATTTGAAATACTTTAACATTTTTGGAGCATGCATAAGTTAAAAGAAAATGGATTGCTTCCATTCTAGGAACTGGGAAAAATGTCTCTCCAAAGTCGATTTCTTCAATCTGTTCATATCTTTTACATACCAATCTAGCTTTGTTCCTTGTAACCTGCCCATCTTCATTCAATTTATTACTGAAGATCCATTTTGTGCTGATCACATTCTTATTCTTTGGTCTTGGAACTAATTCCCAAGTGTCATTTTTATCTATTTGATCCAATTCTTCATCCATGGCCTTATTCAAAAATCCATCCTTGTTGGCTTCTTCAAAACAGTTTGGTTCAATTGTAGATAAGATTGCTAGGTGTGTTTGTTCTGGTGAACAGATTTTTCTTCTAGTCTCAACTCCTGCATCTTTGTTTCCAATAATCTAATCTGAAGGATGATTCTTCTGTACTCGTTTTCTAGGTGTCTTTGGAGATACTTGTTGAAATTGCTCTTCTTCTTCTGTCAGTGTCTCTTCATATTCATATTCCTCTTCTACTTCTTTTTCATCTTCTTCTTCAAAAAGTTGTTCCATTGATTTGTTTTCTACTTCCTTTTATTCTGGTCTACATGTTTCATCAATTGTTACGTTGATGCTTTCTACAACTTTGTTTAATATTAGATTGTAACACTTGTATTCTTTCCTTGTACTTGAATAACCAACAAGTATTCCTTTGTCCACACAAGAGTCAAACTTTCCCATTCTACCATCTTCTCTTTTGATGTAGCATTTGCTTCCAAAAACTCTGAAGTTCTTCACATTTGTTGGTCTTCCTTTCCATAGCTCATAGGGAGTTTTATCAGTGTTGTTTCTGAGCATTACTCTATTTTGAATGTGAATTGTTGTATGGACTTCCTATGTCCAAAAAATATCTGTCAACTTTGAATCCATTATCATTGTTCGAGCCATTTCTTGTATTGTCTTGTTCTTTCTTTAAACAACTCCATTATGTTGAGGTGTCCTAGCGACAAAGAATTTCCTTTTTATTCCATGATTTCTGCAGTAGTCCATAAATTCCTTTGAGGTGAATTCTCCTCCATTATTCGATCTTAAGCATTTGATTCTTGAATCCATCTCATTTTCAACCATTTCCTTGTAGATCTTTAAATTTTCAAAAGCTTCTGGGTTGTTCTTGAGAAACCAAACTGTAGTCATTCTTGTATAATCATCAACTAATAACATAAAGTATCTCTCACCTTTTAAGCCTTTTGTTGTAGTTGTTCCAACTAGATCAATATGCACAATTTCCAGTGGTTTTGTTGTTGAATATTCCTTTGATCTGAACTTGGTCTTTGTTTGCTTTCCTTGTTGGCAATGCTTGCATAAAGTTTTGGTTGGTTTCGTGATTTGGGGCATTTCTCTGACTGCTTCTCTTTTTTTGACTTTGACAAGGTTATCAAAATGCATGTGACCCATTCTTCTGTGCCATATCCAACTTTCATATTCCTTTCCTAGACAACACTTTTGCTTTCCAATTTTGCTTAACAAATATATGTTTCTTGAAGTTCTTGCAGTTGTAGCGACCAATTTCCCTGAACCTTCTTTTCTTATCTCACACTTTTGTGAATCAAAAGTAACTTTATGACCTTGGTCACACATTTGACTCACACTTAAAATATTATGTTTCATATCTTCTACTAGTAGAACATTTTATTCCTTTTCATTCTTGTTCCCAATTCGAATTGTGTCTTTTCCAATGATTTTGGTTGAATCATCATTTCCGAAGGAGATTGATCCTTCTCTTTCCTTTCATAATGTAAGAAACTTGTCTCTATCACCTGTCATGTGTTTTGAACATCCCATGTCAACATACCAACCAGGTTTCTTTTGTTTATCTTGTAGAGCGACTGTGCATTCTTCATTGCTATAGTGATCTTGCTTTCTTATCCATATCATTTTCTAAGGTTCTTGTTTGTGACTCTGTTGAGGTTCTTTAGGAGGGACTGTCATTCTGCAATTTTTTGCCATGTGTCGAAAATTGTTACATTTGTAACATTCTAGTTCAGTGCTCAAAGATTCAAACCTGTTGTAACTTCTTCTCTGCGTTTCACTAGGTCTTCTTGAATAACCCCTTTGTGTATGGCTCTCAAAGTAGTTATTGTTCCTGTTGTTAGCTCTCCAATTTACAACTTTATGTCCAAAATTATTACATGCATAACATAAACTAAAAAATATAGTTTGATACCTGGTAGTTGAAGATCTTCTGAAAGGATATGCTCTTATGAATCCTTATTCTTCTTGAGGCCTATCTATCTGTTGTTGATTCTGAAATCTGAATCTTCTTGGTGGAGGAGTGTCCCTGTAATATTCCTTGTATATCTTTTTATCCCCTTTGATTTTTTCTGCATAGCTTTTTGGATTTGTTTCTTGCTCTGTTGTTTTGGATCTTGATCCCTTTTCTATCTGATTGTATCTCAGTCCGAACTTGTCAAGATGAGATTTTTGACTGTTGATAATGTCATCCAGAACTTTTGAGCTATTCTGCATATTTTTCTTTTGAATATCCTTTCTTAGTGTGACAATCTCTGCTTCCAGGTTTCCAATGATCCTATCCTTTCCTTCTAGTTTTTATTTGAGTGCTTCTTTAATTCTTTTATCTTCTTCTATTTGAACCTTCAATTTTGTGATCATTTCATCTAGTTCTTGAGTGTCTTTTTTCTTATCTAGTTTTGCTTGTAGTTTCTTGTTTTTTTTCTTTTCTCTTCTGATAACTTCTATGGAACTCATTAATTCTTCTTGGAAGTCAACTTTTGTCTCTTCAATTTCTTCTTCATATGCTTCGTCATATTCTTCTTCAGAGTCTTATTTATCAGAGTCTTCTACTGCCATGAATAGAACTCTCCATGTTTCACTGTCACTGACTTCATCTTCATTTGATGATGAGATGTCTTCTTTGGTGCAAAATATTTTCTTGAAAACTTTCTTTGTAGTTATTTTACCTTTATATGTTTGTCTGCCTTTTGAGTAATCTTCATCATTTCTTTTTTTCTTATGAGGACATTTGTTATCAAATGACCAATACCATCACAATTAAAACAAATTAAAGGAAGCTTACCTCTATACCTACCGTTGGTTCCCTTGTTCAGTCTTTTGATGAAGTTGGCCACTTCTTCATCATCTTTTGAGACGTCGTTGCTGCTGCTATATTATTCTTGTTCCTTTTTCTTTTGCTTTGATCTTTTGGATGCTTTGAAGGCTGCTTCTTTTACATCTGAATTTTCCTGTTCAATTCTCATTTCATATGCTGTGAAGATTCCATGCAGTTCGTCCATGCTTATTGAGTTTAGATCCGATAGTTCTTCTAGTGCTGATATCTTAGGGTTAAATCTCATAGGAAGAGATCTTAGTACCTTTTGAACAATTACAGATTCTTTGATTTCTTCTCCCAATCCTATGATTGCATTCATTGTTTCATCGACTCGTAAGAAGTAGGCTACAATATTTTCATCTTCCTTCATTTTTAGTTATTCGAACTGACCCCTGTAAGTTTGAAGCTTTGCTGCTTTGACTTTTGTATCTCCTTCATAAATATTTCGAAGCTTGTTCCAAATTTCTTTAGCGGATTTACAATTTGCAACTTTGGCGAATACTGTTTCACTGAGACCATTTAGAAGTGCATTTGTGGCTTTGGAATTATTATGAACGAGTTTCACTGCTTTTTCATTTGTCGGTGGAACTATTGGTGTTGTGTATCCATCTACAATTGATTGCCAAATTTTAAATCCCTATGCCTATATATATGTCTTCATCCTTATGCTCCAAAAAACATACTTTTGTCCATCAAACTATGGTATTTTATTTTTATACAAGTTGTTTCTCTCCACGATATACCTTTCAGTGGTTAAATTGATTTCTAAAGGAACCTACTCTGATACCAATTGTTGGATTACTGAGAGGGGGGGTGAATCAGTAATAGAGCAATTTAATCTTTTTTTAAACCAAATAATCCAAGTGTTATGTCAATGTAGAATTATCATCCAATAATGAACAATGAAAAAATGAACAATCATACACATACACAATACACCATTGTTTTACACGGAAACCTAAAGCAGGAAAAAACCACAGAATACTTTTTCTTATAGGTCTTGAAGAATTGCATTCATTGGAAGCACCAACTTCCTTTGTTTTCCAACTACAACTGGAAGGAGGCTCCAACCCCCTAGTTTCTCAGGCTACAACTTGAAGGAAGATCCAACTCCCCAATTCTCTGGCTACAACCAGAAGGAGGCTACAACCCCCTATGTTCTCTGGCTACAACCGGAGGGTGGCTACAACCACCTGTCCTTGCCCCATCTTGCCACCCTGAAGTAGAAGTATAATGATGGAACAACTGTCACACTATCACTGTGAGATATAATGTTGTAAACCTATACAAATAAATCTAAACCATGCATCAACCATGCATCAACATGTACCTCAATCTATAATCAACCTGAAACATAAACAAGTGCATCAACCATGCACCAACCTGTACCAAGCAACCTTTAATCAACTTGTACCATAAAAAAGTGCATCCAACCATGAACCAAGTATGTACAAATCATGTGTCAACTAATCATCAACTATGACTCATCAATATGTACCAACATCATCAACTATACACCTCATGTATGTGCCAACTCATCAACTAGTTGTCTCAACCATGTACTCAACATGTACCTCAACCAAAATCACTCATCAATTTCATCATCCAAATCTGATTTGTAGCTCTGTAATAGACCTAGTGTATATTATCACATTCTTGCAAACCTTCCTTAACTTTAAAAACAAGAGACTAGCATTTTCATCAAACTTTTCTTTAGTCTCACATGCCTAGTTTTGAATTAGTCAACAACCCTAACTTGAAGTAATCATAACTTTGTACCTGTAATGTATAAAGATATCAAATTGATACATATTGTTCTTAAGTGTGTTTTATGCAATTCCTCCAAGTCGCACTACTTGGAATCTCTCATAAAAGGAGTTATAACAAAAATGGCATACCTTGCTGAATTTTGGCTTATTCTAGAGAGCGACCTTGTAGAGAATTCCCCACATGGAATATTTGTTGAATTGATATGAAACTATTTCAAAACATACTACAGACTATACACTAATCAACACATTTGGTCTCACTGAATTTGGATCTGTTATGAAGAAGTTATGACGTTTTTACCTGAAACACCTGTTTTTGACTAGTTTCAAGACTAGCCACAAACCTTATTTTCCACAGAGCGTAAATCCAAAAATACAAAGACCCAGAAGAGGAATTTTTTACCACAAATAATTGGATATGTTTTATCAATGACATAGAAATTTCTCAGTCTGATTCATTATAGAAAAAAATTTATAGCGAAAATGGTGAGATGACCTGTAAATAACATACCTTAGAAAGCACCATCAAAAGAATTTATCCTTCCTAGCATTTCAGCCTTATTTTCTTCACCTTCCCTAAGAATTTAGGCTTATATATCCTTGGTTACCTAAAACACCTATAGATATTCAATATGCTCAAGTGTATCTAAAATGAGAGATCATTGCCTCTTATTTATACTCTCCAAGTAGCTTCCTTAAAAACATCTTCTAGGTCACTTGGCCCCACTTTCCTTATTTTAGGGTTAACCCACTTCTAATTTTTCCATTAAATTTATTATTGAAATAATTTATTTTGTATTCACTTTGAATTATAATATACTCATTACTTCACTTTATTATTTACCTTTTAAAATCTCTTAAACCACTTTGACTACTTTGACCTTTTGGGGCTTCTAGATGACATATGAGTGTCCTCCAACTTTGTAAGGCCATAACTCTTAAACCATGAGGAGTTATGTGATGTTCCAAATACCACTAGAAATGGAATGACATGTAATATCCATATAGAATAGTATTATCTATAAATATATCATAACTCATACCGTTACTCATCAAACAAACTTGGGTCCATTACCCAAACCTGGGGTCTCCAACTTCTCATGGCCATAAATCTCTAACCGTGAGGAGTTATGTGACGTTCTACATACCACCAAAAATGGTATGACAAGAAATATCCATATAGGATAACTTCCCTAAAAAATTCACTTCCCTTCATCTCATTATTCCACAATTAAGCATGGGTTCTCTTACTCCGCAAAGCGTCTTCCCGTGAGGGATTTCACCATAGGGGGACTACTTTGAAGTTCATTCATATTTACTTCTTATAAACCATGAAAAAACAATAATGAGCCATATTTACATCAAACAATCTTGGGTCCATTACCCAAACCTTTGTTCTACAAGGCTTTCTTCAAGGGTTGACATCAATGACAACCAACCTTAATCAACAGAGTATCGTTCTTTAATGGCAAACGATACTTGGGATCTTGTACCTCTTCCAAAAGGAAGAAAACTCGTCAGATGTAAATGGGTCTATAGAACTAAGTATGCATTAGATGGAAGTGTTGAAAGACACAAGGTTTGGTTAGTTTCCAAAGGATTTTCCCAAGTTGAGGGAATTGACTATAATGAAACCTTTGCCCCTGTAGCCAAAATGAATTCCATCCGACTTGTTCTTTCCCTTGTCACCTCACATAAATGGGAGGTCCATCAGATGGATGTTAAATACTTCTTCTTGTACGAAGATTTGTAAGAAGAAATATACATGGAACAACCTCCTGACTATGTCCAGAATGACTCTAGCCTTGCTTGTCACCTTAAGAAATCTCTTTATGGTCTCAAGCAAGCTGCCAGAGCTTGGAATGCCAAAATGGACATATTTTTTATTTCCACTAGATTCTCTAGATGCCATTCTGATCCTAATGTTTATACCAATAAAGTAGGAAGCCATCTCATAATCCTTCTCCTTTATTTTGATGACCTTATCCTTACTAGTAGTGACTCAAAACTTTTAAACCATGTGAAAACTAGCCTTAAGAAGAAATTTGAAATGACAGACTTAGGATTTTTGCACTATTTCTTTGGCCTTCAAGTTTTTCAAACCAATGAAGTAATGTTTCTTTCCTAGTCTAAGTATGCTTGTGACCTTCTTCGTCACTTTCACATGGACGATTGTAAACCAACCCCTTCTCCCTTCTAGTATGGAGTCAATCTTAATGCCACTTGTACTTCTCCCGAAGTTGATGCCACCCTGTACCGTCAGCTAGTTGGTATCCTCTTATACTTGAATCATACCCATCCTGATCTTTCCTTTGTTGTTGGTATTGCAGCCTGATATATGCAAACACCCCATGAAAGCCATTGGAAAGCATCTAAAAGGATACTTCACTATGTCCGTGGTACAGTTCAGTTCGGGATACATTATAGTTTAGGGGGGACTCCTTTATTGGTTGGTTTCACTGATTTAGATTGGGCCGGCCACCCTGATGATCAGAAGTCTATTGCAGGTTATGTTTTCACCCTTGGTTCAGGACCTGTCACTTGGGACTGTAAAAAACAACAGGCTATTGCACTTTCTTCAACAAAAGCAGAGTACCGAGCAACGGTAAATGCATGTCAGGAAGCCTTGTGGCTTCGACAGATCCTTTCAATGTTTGGATTCTAGCAACAACATCCGACCAGCCTGTAGGGATTTTACCACGTGAAAACATTGGTGTTGTGATGTTTGATCTAGTTATGTGAGTGGTTACTGAAGGTGTTCGTCCTCTATTGGAATACATGTGTTGTCGAACATAAGGGATTTGGGCCAGTGACACAACCAAATCTTTGATCGGACCCAAACATTTGACTTTCCTTGAATCGAAAGAAAGAAGATTCTTATAGGGCCTGGTGATGTCCAAACCCAACTCATCCATGATCACTTTGGGAATGAGTTTGTGTGACACGCTCGAATCTAGCATGGCATTATGCAAGGTCATGTCATGGAACTTGATACTAACATAGAACAGGGGAACGTCCTCAGTGTTTCCTCTCTCCTCCAGGCATGGACCAAAAAAAATGGCAGGGTGATCATCTTGGACATTCAAAGTTTCAAGAGTCTCTCCCATCTTTAGCATTTTAATAATCTGATCCCGATATTCTCCTTTCTTGATGAGTTCATTGAAAGGGACAGAGACTTTAATCTTAGCCATTTCATTCTCAAAGTTAAAAGGGGGAGAGATCTTTTCTACCTCCTTGACACATGTCTCTTGGCTCGTTTTTGGCGGTTTCCTTGGAACATCCTCCTTTGACTTTTCCTTTTTCGTCGCATCCTTGGTTGGGTTGTATTGCTTCAACAGGGGGTATCTGCCGATGGTTTCCTTATGGTATTTTTCTGCTAAGGTTCTGTAGATGCCTTTTTGCTCCTAAGGTTGTATTGTTTTTGGAACTGCATGATGGCATTGTGATAACCCTTTCTGAATTCCTCCATTTCCCAAGACAACATGTCATCTGTCTCTATCATAATAACACCATTTTATCTCATGTATTTATCATGTTCTCCCTTTTTCAAGAACAAACACGTGTCCTTGTCATCGCAACAATGCATTTGAGCTTGGAACATCTGATCAAAATCTTCGTTCGTGTAATTGTTTTGGAGAAGGGGCCTTATTTGATGGTCGCCTTGGTCTCTCTGTTCCCACTGCCTGATTTGTGGAACTAGACCTCTTCGATGGTTTTGATTCCTGGGCTAGGGGTCATGTTTTTCTCATACAACGAGTTTGTTTCCCACGAACATTCTTTCCATCAAATTTTCCATCGTCTTCATCATCAAGTTGAACTTGTCTTCTAAGGGTCGATAAGTCGATGGCTACGCATCCCCTTGGGATTTCCTCCCGCCTCTGTTGAATATTTTTTTTATCTTTCCCGACGCCATCATATTTACCTCAACTTTGATTGCATCGTCCATCATGGGGTCTAAATTTGCAGATCTTCTCTCCCTTAACAACAAGGTGAAATAACTATCGAAGGAATCGGCGTATCAGAGTTGCGTAGCCCCGGGATGTGGCTAGACTTCTGTGAGAATCTAGTTGTAAAACCTCATGAAATGGGCCTAGAACTCTTGCAACATCTCCTCTGATGCTCTCTTCATTTTTTTGTACTGCATTAGTAGCTGTAAAGGATTCTTTTCATCTCCCCATATAGCAATGAAATACATTTCAAATGCAGAAAAGTTTGGAATGCTTGTTGCTGGGAGGGATTTGAACCAATTTCTAACCTCCCCTGAAAGACTATGCACGAATAAACTCATCTTCACATCTGCGTGGTCCACCTCTTCTAGATCAAGGAAATCGTTGAACCAATCCAAGTGTTTTTGGGCAGATACGTTTCCTTCAACATCATATAGTTTGATCCTCTGGCTGTAGTTCTGGGGAAAATCATGTAGTTGGGATGACATAACAAGGGGGGTGAATCTAGCAGCCATTTCTCTAGGGGGGTTTGGGATTTTGGGGATGTTCTGAGTGGGATTTTTAGCTTGCAGGATTAGAGATCAAAACCTCTCCTCGTCAAATACTATATGGTGCAAGTTGGTTTCTAATTTAGACCCAAAGAAAGTTTGTTCAAACATGGTGTCAAAGTCCAGATGGAAAATGCTTTGAGCCCCGTCCTTGGGCAAGGAAAGATTTATGTCTAGGTAATATAATGGGTCTTGCACCTACTCCCTTACCCTGCGCAGAAGTGCCTCGGGATAATAAACAGGCTATACAGGGTTAGGGTCAGGATTGGCTCTGGTATAAATTGTCTTCAGAGCCAAGTTTTCTAAATGACACTACTACTTAGTATTGGTATTTTTCATTGTAGTCTCCAGGGTAAAGGTTTCATCCAATACAGATGTTTTCCCCATTTTTACCCTAGGGGGTCAAAACTATAGCTTTAGTTGTTCACCCAGGGAAAATTTATTCAATTCTGTCCCTGACAACGACGCCAAAATGTTAGCTCTCTGTAAACTTCGTTTGAATGAGAAAACGAATGACAGAGGCAACCTACAAACCAAATTTGAGGCCCGAAAATAACCTTTTGGACCTGGAGAGGGATCTTTCTGGAGACTTCTTCTCTGTACAGAATATGGCTTTAAGCTATCGGCTAGATTTAACACCTTTAAACAATATTTTTTTGTTCTGTTGGAGAAAGAAAGAAAGAACTTGGGCTATGGAGTCAATTTAATAAAATGATAGAAACAAATGACTTAGTGACTAAACTCGAGAGGATAAAGGCTAAATGACAAATAGTCTTTTAGTTAAAAATCATTCTATGTGGTGAGAGAAAAACACATGAAGAAACTCAAAGCACCACTGGGGATGAACTAGAAGTTCACTTAGAAGAAACACAATTCATATAAATGGCGAGAATCTAGAGCACTGTGCGATGAATTCTAGATTCGAAATCACATTCTGATTTAGACAAAAAATAAAGATGTGAATATAAAGAACACAGGAAAGAACATACACAAAGAGAGAATAAAATACATCAAACTATCACCATTAGAATATTTTCATCAAAGCTTCAGGACCTTTGCATTAAGTTTCAATCAGATCAAAAATACATTCAAGAGTCACTGTCTACATTGTTTTTCCAACCAACATTGCTTACATTGAAAAGATGGAATATATAGACAAGGGTGTGTCGCTCGGGCTACCCTGCACTCTAACTACTATCCCTAGAAATTAGGATTTGACTACTCTCTGTCAGATGACTCTTTGTATGGAATTCTACTAAAAATAGAAATTGACTATACTTAGTTGCATCATAACAACTCATATTTTACACGACTGTTCAGTCATAAGCAATATCTCATCGTTAGAGGCCGATGTGTCGATGCTTTCCTTTGACAGGGTATCTGGATGATCAACTGTTCTGTTAGACTCTTGCCGCCCATTGTAACTGCCTTGATATCTGTCACACAATGGCTTGTTTGTGCATGCATGTGGCAGGTGACTACAGATCATCACATGTGCCTCCAAAATGATGACCCTAGTTGGGAACAATTCCTTTCTTTAAACTGTCGCACGTCCAACATACACCTATCCTTTGCAATGGATGAGATTCCATCACTGCACGTCATATGTTTTCCACACGGGAATCTGTCAGAGTCCCTACCTCTCGATAGGAAACATGACACGGGGAAAAAAAATCCACACCACATATGAGAAGAAAAAAAATAGAGTTAGTTGGTCATGCTTCTGGTCTCGCTTGCGGTTTTGATACCCAAAGTGTTCTCCTGGGAGATCAGTTGCACCTTTTCAGGTTCATCACTTTCCTTTGCAGAACCATGTTCCCTTTCATCTTCTTTTGTGTGCTGGCCAGAGCCATGTGAACTTTATCCATGGTTAGTTCACATTCCTTGAAGTGTTTCACATTCCTTTCTTCCGACATCCTCTGTGCTTCGCACAACTGTATGATTGTATCTTGCAATTCCCTGAGTTATTTCTTGAGCCAAGTCACATTTCCCTCATGGCCTTGTGATGTTGATGCTTCAAGGGTCTTCGTTGCTAACTGTTGTATCAAATCTATGTTTTCCTGGTATAGATAAACAATAGTGAGGTATGCTTGCTTCATCTATTGTGATAGATCACAGACATATGTGCCTTCGGTGTCTGTCCTCCTCTTTCTACCCCAGCTTTCTTGACTTGTACCTTCAACAGGTTCCAGACGAATGGCGCGCATGAGTAACTCTTCGACGACTGACTTTGCGTGCAACTCGCGAGGGACTCGGGTATCCACAGTTTCCTTGTTCCTCCTTGGCCTTCCCCTTATCTGGGGTATCGACTGTTGGGGGGATATGGATTCCAACGTCTTTCCTTCCTCCACAACCTTTCCTGCTTCATCCTCTACGCGGTGTGATGTTACCCTTTCCACAGGTAGAGGGAAATATCCCTTTGGATCATTGGGGATAACCATTGTAAGTAGAAATGAATCCCAATTGTTTCCCAATCGCCTTAAATCCTCAACTACCAACAATTTAATCAACGAGACATGAGATAGTTTCCTCTTCGGCTGATCGGCTTCAGCCCGGGCGTTGTTTTCCATTTCTTGGAGGCTTTGGTGCAAGAAGAAGGGAAAATTTAACAGTCTCCTTCTTGTGAAATTCATCAACAATCTAATGTGATGAAAATTTATTCTGTCAAACCTTCCCTCACAAGTGAAATATTTCCTAATTACTCCCAGGAGTTTTCAAAAGGGTTTCCTCAAATATCTACTTGGAACGCCCGTTTCGACTTCCCTACCTAAATAGTCTTGCTTGATGAAGTCTTTGTAGCACCACGTGTCCAAAGGAATGAATTTAAAACACCTTTCACCATGTGGAGGGATATTTGTTGTGACTGGTAGAGTTTCCTCTGTCACCTGGAAAGCGACACCTGCAATTACTGCGCGGGACCCATTGAACCTGAGTGTGAATTATTCCGCTATTTTTATGTTGAATCCTTGGATTTTTTTGCAAAAGGTCATGCATCCAACCTGTTCAAAATATGCCCTAACCTATGAATCTTCGTTGACCAATGTCAATATTTGAGGCTTGGGCCCAACATTCCTACTACTTCGAGCACCCTTCCTTATGTTCCGGGATTTCGTCATAGTGCAACGCATATTTGTTCTACGTGTGGTGGATTTTGCATGGGCCAAAGGTGGTAATATCAATTGACCTGGGCTTATGAGAATAATTACAGGCAGTGCATAAACTTGGCTGGTGAACATAATACATGCAGAGCACTCGGAATTTATAATCGGGTGAGTGAGAGATGAAAATTTTCCAGTGGACACTGAATCCATGGTGACTGGAGGTTTTGAAGCAAGATTAAAGATTTTCGTAGTACATTTGTGTGACGGGTACACTTTGGAGTGTTTGAAGTACAACTGATAAGAGATGCAGAGAATATGTGATATGAGCGCTGTGATTTTTCATTCTTTCTGACTTCATAATGAGCTGATGATGGTCACTTCGTCTGCCGACATGAATTCCATTTAACAACTTGTCTCGACCTGAGGCACACATGACCTTCTCTTCTAACATGACCCAACTCTTTGGGAAAATACATTTACCCCTTACAAATGTTTTGGTTTTGACATCCCTTCCCGACTCCAAGGGCCAACGAGCCACTTGTTGACTTTGACCCATTTGTTGTTCGGTACCTGACCTCACATACTTTGACACACGGACTCTGACTCGACTAAGACCAAATCTAACTGAAAAAGTGACGGTGCTAACACTTCTAATCAATATGCCATAGAATCATTAAGGTGTACCATGCCATTACCAACAAGACATGCCTCATGCATGTACCATACCATAGTCAAGCATAAACAACAATCATATAAGATTACCTCTAGTTTTGCAAATGACTTGATACTCTATAAAACTAAACTATAACTCTCCTTTAGACATCAACAATATGGTAGTAACATTCTCCCCACTTTTGTCTTGTCCTCGTGGGACAAAGACTCCCTGTCACATGGGTCCTCATGTGACATCCTCTAAGAAACCCATGGGTATACCTCGTGGGACACTAACTGTCTGACCCATAGGGATGGCCCAAATTAGGATTTCCTCGTATTTTCCCACTCTCCTCTGCAATCTTGAATATATCTCACTTCTCATGCTTCACTACCTCATAATTATCCATCATCAACTAGCCAAAATATAACTTACTCACAAGATAGATATTCAATAGAATGTATGCATAAATGTTCTTGTGAATGACTCCTTGAGGTGTATTTATACTTTTCCTAGGTAACCTATTTCTTTAAACTTAGGGCTTTTAGAGATTTCTTGTTACAACCACTTTACCCTCTCATTCATTGACTTGTAACCAACTACGGTCTTCTTGACCATTCTTCGGGGCTTCCAATTTCACAAGGCCATATCTCCATAACCACGAGGAACCACGTGACGTATCACATATATTCATAAACAAAATGATGAGCATTGTACATCTATGAGTGTATTACTTTCATTTTCACTATCCTTCATGTCCATTTTACTTGACCAACTTTGGGTCCCATAACCACACCTCTGGAGCTCCTTGTAGACTTCTTAAAATGCATCCATCATATCTGCTGACATCAAACATCAATGATAAGAGCTCACCATAAATCCCAAACATACAATTGTCAACCAATTGTCCAACAATATCATCCATATATCTGGGGATTTCAGACTTCTCCAAGGGTTATCATCAATCTCCAAGGGTTGACATCAAACTTCAAGGGTTGACATAAATGACAACCAACTGTCCAAGAATCTTCCTTTTTGGCACTGATGACGACACTAATGGAATGTATTGATGGAAAAAATTATTCTGATATGCATACTCATTCTCATGCTCCCTCTATGACCATCTCTCCCCCTGTATCCATGCCATTCTTCTTATCTCTCCCCCTTTGAAATCAATGGAAAAGGGTGTCTCCCCTTGGGGTTGCTCCCCCTATCTTCATGAATATGTTATTTCTCTTTCCATGTTTCTCTTTTATTTTGTATCAATATAAAAGGGTATCTCTCTTTGAGGCTGATCCCCATATCTTCATGCATATTTTTATTTCTCTCTGTTTCCATGCCTTTTTTCTTTCTCTTTTCCCTTTGACAAAAGGGTAACTTCCCCTATCGATATGTCTCCTCGTGTCTACATGCTACTTATATTCCTTTCTTGATCTCTTTCTCTAATGATTTATCTTCCATTGATTTCTATGAAAGATGTCATGTAGATCAATGTAGGGTTACTTGAAAATGTTTCCTTTCCTCTCTTCCAATGTTTCTTATTGTCCATTGGTGTTTCCTCTTGAAATTCACTGACGTATATAAAAAAGGCATTCATTACTTGGTTTATTCATTCACTTATCATGTTCATTTGACCGTACTATAAATCATTCATTACTTGATTTATTTAATCACTTGTCATGTTCACTTGACCATGATGTTCAATGATTTCTTTCTAATGATATAGCTTATGCTGACGAATCCTCTTTCCCCGTTCTGCTATGCCTTTCATTGCTTGCCTTTATATGACCAATTGATTCCAACTGTCTCATCTAATTCAATTGATTCCAATTGTAAATACATTGTTATGAATATTCTTTGACCCATGTCTTCTATACGTACTAATAATCTCATGAATATATATCATATGTCATAAAATTGTCCATGATTTTGCTACTCGACTGCATGCATCTGTTGCAACTGATGACAACATATTCCTTCTCTTTAACTGAATCAAGTGTGTCCACTAGTATGATTTATCTGCACATGGGACTCTACTTGTATAGAACAATATGTATTGAGTGTATCCCTACCTAAATATATACGTGCAATCAATCATGACTTCCTGAAAAGTGTGCCACTGATATTCTACGTAATGGAAACATTGCTTCTCAATCAATCAATTTTTCATTCTATACTTCTTCTACTTGACTTCTCTAGAACTATCTCTGCAAACACTTCAAACTACTCGAAAGATGGTTCTATGATCTATCTCAGCCATTTCATAGACCCCCATGTTCAATATTCATATTACTGGGAGTCTCCAAGCAGGATGGCTCAAACAAATACCTGCTATGATGAGGATTAATCTTCATCTTCATATGTAGATTCATGACCTTTATGAGTATTGACATCTTCTTTTATATTTTTTGTGGATTCGTTACAATCTTGCACTACAATTCTTGAGAGTACAATATATTGGTCATGTTCGTTATTCACTTGCTCTTCTTCTCTTTCTAGCACTACAACAAATCATTTGATCTCTAGGACATGTTCTTTATTCATATGCTCTTCTTGTATTTATTTTCTTCTCCAAACCTTCGTATATCTGATATCAGTGTTTTTCGTCATGGTGGGATTTATCATGCTTCTACAATCACGGGATATGTTTCCATATTTGTGGAATTTGTAAAATTCAATGTTATCTGGGGCCACATAAGACTATCTTTCTTGAACACTTCTTCCATATGCTCTGCAATCTACAACCATGTATCCAAAGTTAGTACAATTAAGACAATGACCATAAAATAAAGTTTCATACCTGAGAGTGAATGACCTTCTTTGTTGTGTAGTTCTTCTGAATTCATGCCTCGGTTTATCACGATCTTCTCTTTTGTTGATTCCTTCATCAAAATTGAAGATTCCTTTCTTATTGAACATGGATGGTCTTCTTGAATATGTTTCTCTATCATTTTTCTTTCATTATGGATGACCATGATTTCTTCCTTTGAGTACTTCTGCATAACTCTTACCATTTTCTTCATTCTTCTTTTCTGGAAACCTAAAGTGCTTCTCTTCAACATTATATACTGATGATGTGGGAATTTCTCTCTCTTCAATGTTCTTGCTGATCTTGATTATTTTAACTCTCAATGTGACAACTTCTTCTTCAAGCTTCTCAACCTGTTCTTCTTTCTTCATCATTTGAATCTTCATGACTTCTTCTATTCTTTTTGTTTCTTCAAGCTGGGTTTTCAAAGTGATTATTTATTCTTCAAGTCTTCTTTCTTTTTGACCAAATTCTTCTTCAAGATGGTTTAAATCCTCATTTATTTCCTTGATATGATATGTCGAAATATTCTCTCTCTTTTCTTCTTCCTTTCTTTGTTCTCCAATTCTGGCTTCTAGACATTGCTTTTGTTCCAACTGACTTTTGTATGTTTCTTTAATTCTTCTTCCTTCTTCTACTTGGACTTTTAGGCTTGAAATCATCTGTTGGACTCCTTCGTGGATTTGTGATTTTTCCTTTAGCTTGATCAGTTCTTCATTGAGTGACTTTTTTTATTATCTTTCTTTCTTTAGTTCATCTAAAGCACTGATCAATTCTTCTTCAATATCTACTATGCCTTCTTCACTGTCTTCTTCTTCTTAATATGTATGATAGGAAGATAATTTTTTTTCTTTTTTTTGTGCCTACATCTTCTGACTCCATGATGGGATAAAAATAGATATTATGTATCTTATCCCAAATTTCTTTGGCTAATGAACATTTACCCACTTTGTCCTTTGCTAAATCACATAGTCCTTCAATGATGAAATCCAATGCTATTTTGTTGTTCCTTTTCAATTCCTTCTTAGCTGCAGTATTTGGAGGTTTCTTTGTAGAAGTGTACCCTTTCACATATGATTTCCATATGTAAAATCCCTGTGCTTGTAAAAAGGTTTCCATCCCGATTCTCCATATCTCATAGTCCAAACCATTATGACCATCAAACGTTGGTACTCCATTCTTGGTGCAATCCATGATATACCTTCCAATGGTTAAATTGCTTCCTGAAGGAACCTTCTCTGATAACAATTTTTGGAATATTGGGAGGGGGGGGGGTGTGAATCGATATTATCACTTTTACCACTTTTAACCACAATATATATTCTTCAACTTTATCAATAATGTTCAATCGTTTATTATCAATATATAATCTATGATTGCATTCAATAAATCATAAACATATAATCATAAGAAACATTGCATCAAGCACAAAGTACACCCATATTTACGTGGAAACACAAATGGGATAAAACCACATAATTCTTTATTATATATATCAAGAATTCATTCACGGGAAGAACCAACTTCCAAATTCTACAACTACAACTAGAAGGAAGCTACAACCCACTATTCTTAGGATCCAACCTAAAGAAAGATACAACTCCCTAAATTATTTGGATCCAACCAAAAGGAGTTTTCTATCCTTTTCGTCACTTGAATGAGAAAAAGAGGGACACTTGCAGTCCAGTTGGGTCAGATGAAAAGGACAGAAGTTAGAGCAAGAGTTAGACATGTCAAGCACAAGAAATAAATAAAAAAATAAGATAATAAAAACTAAAGAAACAAAACTAAAGTACATAAGGAAAATAAAACCAAAAATCAACCAAACAATTGACCAATATTCATGCCACAATGGATAGATTGTATTAGTGGGAAAACACCAAATCGAAAGGGAGACTTATGGGTTGCCTCTTCCTCCAAGGGAGGGCTCTTGACTCCCCTATGTGAGAGCTCTTCTTACAAATAACAGACTAGAAAGGAAATGGTGAAGAAATCCAAAGCTCATTCCCTCAAGAGGTGAGGTGAATGGATCAATGAAATGATGCTAGTATGCTCCAAGAAGGAAATAGGTTCCTTGTTGAAGAATAGAGGTAGCATAACAATTCAAATATATTCCTAAATTCATAGTGCACCCATGGCCTCTTTTTATAGAAAATATTTGAGGCATTATCCAACCAGTCTTTAATGTGAACAAGGGGCCATTTAGGGCACCCTTAGGTCTTTGACCAGCCCCCCACTCGGATTCAACTCATATTTGAGTGTCAAATCGACTTGGGAGACAAAACAAAAGTGGGTGAGGGGCCGAAAAGAACCACAAATGCATCATTCTCAGGTGTGCGTGGCTTTTTGTGTACACAATTGCGCATTGGGTGCATGTGCACTTTTCTGACGTTTCTGACCTGCGCATGTGTGCGCACTTCCTGTAGTTATTTTGTGCATGTTAATATTTTAACCAGTTGTTATCACTAAAATTTCATCCACAAATGGTTAAAGGAATCTAGCATCTCCAAGCAGCTATTAGTTCGCCCATGGACCAAATTTACCAAAAGTCATTTCCAAAAGGTTGAAAACTATACAACCAGCTATAAAATTTAGATGTGCTATGACTATACAGGGCGCACATGCACATGCACCAGTCGAAAATGCCGAAAAAGTGCACATGCGCCTGAGGCGTGACTGTGGATGCTAAAAGTTGTGTGCACCTGAGAACGACACATTTATGATGTTGGTCGACCTCCCACTCACTTTTGGTTCAGCTTCCAAGTCAATTTGACATCCAAATCTCGACCGGATCTAGTTGGGTGGCTGGTCAAAGACCTGAAGGTGCCCTAAACAACCCATTTTCACACTAAAAGATGGTTGCACAAATGCCTCAAAGTTATTCTATAAAAAGAGGCCATGGGTGCACTACATTTTCAAGGAATTCATTTGTAAGGTTATGCTGCTGCTTTTCTCTTGGGGAATCCTCTTTTCTCATCAAGAGCATACTATCACCATTCCATTTGAGCTATTCACATCACCTTTTGAGTGAACTATCTTGGGATTCTTTCACCATTTCTTTCAAGTTTTCAAGTTGTAAGAAGAGCTCAATCTTGGGGGTTCAAGAGCCCTTCCTTGGAGGAAGAGGGGACCCAAAGTCTCACTTTCTCTTCCATTTTTTTACTTCCACTAATATACTCCTTTCCATTGGTGGCATGAGTCTTGTTTCTTTCTTGTTATAATGATCTTATGCACTCTAGTTTAATTCCTTTTCTTGTTGTTAGTTTAGTTTTTTGCTTATCTTTCATGCCTTATATTTCTAACCCTTTCATTTACTGTTGTCTTTCCTAGCTAACCCAACTGGGCTTGCAAGCATCTCTAATTTTCTCACTCAAGTGACAAAAGAGATGCAACAGATTGGCGACTCCACTGGGGAAAGGTATCAATTTCCTACCCCATTTAGGTTATTTTAGCTCTTCTTTCTATTTCTTTAACCTACAGGGATCATAATCGGCCCAGGCCGACCTGCAAAAAAACAAATTCGAAGCTGAACAGAGAGAATTTCATCCGAAATTTTCTTCACAACCGTGTAACAGATAGCGCGCACATTTTTTGACCCACAACCGCATCTTCAGTGCACATGCGAAAAAACCATTGTATCGTTCAGAACCTTATGTGCACCTGCGCCCAAAATTCTCTTTTAGTTAGCGCATTGGTGCTTACGGTGCCTCTATCTACTCTGGGACCCGCGCACCTGTGCATAAAAACACACATTGTAAGATTTTTGTGATCTGTGGAGGTCCCATAGCCTTCTTAAAATTGATTCCATGCACATTGTAATATGAACCACACTTAGTTCCCTCTCCATATAAATGGATTAGTCAAAACATAGGCACTTAGGGGGTTTAAAATCATTATTTCTTGTTTTTTCTTTCATTTTGGCCACATGGATGGCTTTCTTTGACTAAGAATATAAGTTGGAATCATTTTCAAATCACATATAAAACTTTCATTAGGACCAGAAATTGGATATCAATCATTGAGTATGCTCTTCTCTCGTGCTCCAAAGGGATATTGAGAATTAGAAAGAGGTTGAGGGAAAATTTCATCTCCCTTAAAAAAAAAAATCTTTAGGAGAGGACAACACCCCCTCGGGACTCCTCTTAGTTTATTTTTCAAACACACATTAAACTTGTAAGGGCCCATACATGCCCACATGCTACAAAGTTAGGATAGTGTTGAAATTTACTTTCTTAGATTAACTCACTAGGGAAGTTTAAAGGTTTTGTAATGGGCCCATACATGCCCACATGTGCACAATCTAGGACAGTTTCAAAGATTTCTTAGATTAAACAACAATAGGGAGTTAAAGGAATAGTAAGGACCCACATGTCCACATGCTAGTTTCCTAGGGACTTTAAAATTCCACAAGGCTGTACCAATGACACTTAGTAACTTAGGTAATAAACACTTGTAAGGACCAAGCAAAGTCCACATGTAGCAAGGTGACACCTAAATTATTAAAAATTGGCACACTTTCACTTGTTCACACACAAAGTTCACCAATCACTCACATAATTTTATCCAGAAAATGTGGAGGTTGAAGTAAGTTTCTTCCAATGGGATTTTGAAATGCCCCACCCTTTTTCCTTGACCAAACTATCCACTCCCACTTAATTTCAATGATATTGGCTCACACCCCCAATCTCTCAAACAAACACATCTAAAATTTTCTAAAAACTTGCTAAGTTTTCCTCCATATGAGGTGCCAGAAGAATTTTTTAGTCTAGCTAGGATCTCGAGAATATGCATCCAAATAACTCCCTGTTATCTGGTTCTCACATCGTCAAAACAGTAGACGTTGACAAATGGGGAACTTTCAAAACCCTCCAAGTCAAGTGTTCCTACACCATAAGGCAGGGAGATACCCGTGAAGGGTTGAAGGCTGAGGTCTGATTGTTCTGTGCGTCCCCCCTTGAGGCACCCACCTCTTGGATGGGATCCAACCCGTGACCCATTTCTGAGGCCGAAAATCTAAATGTTGCAGTTTAACCGAGGTACCTAGTGACCAAATTTTAGGACATCTACCCAGGTGGCAATTGTGGGATGCAATTGCACCTTGATCGGATTTTGTGTGGCTATTGGGAAATATCACCAATTCTTTCGGGATATGCACCCTCTACCCCTCATTATAATTGATTACTTCAACCTTCACTAGTTCCTCTTCTGGTGGCTTTAGACCCCACTGTTGAGTGCTATTGGAAGATCAAGTTCTATTTGAGAGGAAGGATGTCACGTCTTCAGGACACGAGCATTTGTTTTCTTTGTTCTCCCATGCAGACAAAATCCACCTACCCACATATATGTTTCTTTATCAAAATACTTTATATATGACACCCTTGTGATTATATCTAATTGTGAAATATATTGTGAAGGTCCAAAAATTACAATAGAAGCTCTTGTTTATTTATTTTTCTCTCATCACCATTTTCACACATCCACTTAGCTAGTTGGAGATCATAGAGGACCCATAGAACCCCCACCGTTCTAGACGTTTGCTAAATCTTCCTCCTATTTTAGGTGGAGTTCCTAGTCTCACCAACTCAGTGGCCCCACCTTCTCACACCCCTGTGAGTGCCACTGTCTTAGGATCAACTTTGTTTGGTTCCACTTTACTTCTGTCCACTTCCCAAGGTCAAACACCCACCCACTCTTCTTTACATAGAAGTAGGGGGCCAACTTCTCCTCAAGGGGGAAGTACAAACCCACCTAGCGCCCCTCAAGGGTCAGGTTCACAAAAAACTCACACCATGGCTGGAACTAACCCTCCACCACCACTCCATATGCCATATTTGGCTTCTCTCAACATACCAGATCTAAGAAAACTCACAAATGATCCTATATTGAATGACCCCACATGGCCCGCAATGCCTACCAAACTACCTTCAGACATCCCCAAGTTTGAAGGAAAGGCAGGAGACGACCCTGCCAACCATGTCATGACTTTCCACTTATGGTTCTCTTCCAACAAAATTATGAATGATTCCATCCGACTTCGATTATTTCAACGCACACTCATTGGCCCATCAACCAAGTGGTATGTAGACGAAAAATCAAGGTCCCATGCAACTTTCAAGTCCTTAGCCAAAGCATTTTTGACCTTCTTCTAATTACCAATCCATCACAACAATGGTATCAAACTACTCTTGGATTTTAAGAAAACCTCAGCCACACATATCACTGATCACATTCACAAGTGGCATCGATGACATAGTTTGTGCAAAGAAGAAACCACCAAACAACAATGTCTTGATTGGATTCTTAGATTACTTGTCTCTCTCCTCGGTAAAGATGTCGCTTCCACCTTCCCTTAATCAGAAGAAGAAGCCATCAGTAAGGCTCAACAATACGACCTCATCTATTCACAATTAGGATACTTGTACACAGTACTTCTTGATCTCCCAAGACCCGTGCCATTTGGACAAGAAAAACCTGGGATGTCTCACTCAACAGACGGATTGATTGGTAACACCACACACCACAATCCATAACCCCAAAAACCACCAATGTATGGCACACCTCAATATCCGTCGGCCTATGGAGGACTCCCTTATTATCCTCCACCCCTTATCAACAACCATACCCTGTTTCCCTTCCTTCACCCATCAGTGGGCCACAAACGACACTCAAAATATGCCCACCTATCCAAAAAAGTTATGGTACCCCCTCTACCTCAGCTTATACCCTAAGTACTAGCGAAATCATCATGCCTTCCTATGCACCTTATGGATCATTACCACAACATAATTCGTACTTTCCATTTCCTGGCCCTCCCCAGCCCATGGCTCCACCACAAGGACATCCACACGCCGAGGTTAATTTTGTTCAACCCTCTCCCATTCAACAATATCAAAATTTTGAACAACTGAACATAGCAAATCCAACCCATCAATCAAATAATGCCAAAAAGAAAGGGAAAAATTGGAACAATAATAACCCAGGCCAAGACTAAAATCACCCCCAATAGAACCAACCTATTGGGGGCAACCAGAATCAAGGGACTCATAACCCCCAGGGAGGAAACAATAACAAACATCAAGGGAAGAATAACAAAAATATCCTGACAAACTTCCCTTGTTCCCTTTGCGGTGAGTTCAGACACTATACTCATCACTGCCACCAAATTGTTGACTTTAAATGGATGAAAGACAATGTGAATGGACCACATCCTCTAGTACCTCCTACCCCTCAGCAGGCCCCACAAAAATACGTGCAACAACCACCCCCAACCATGTTACAAAACCCCATTCCACACTAAGAAGTGATGAATACTCACCAAGACGTGCAACCTTCCCTACCTCATATGGGACAATATCCCAATCCGGGAAATCCTGCAGATGACATTATCCTCCTTACTAGTGAAGAAGAAGTTCTTCTACAAACATGTAGTCATCAATACAACATAACCCCTGAGTCTACTCCCACCACCTCGGAAGCACCCCCAGTCATAAATAGCCCCCCTTCGACAATTCCTCGCCCTAATACTGAACTCCCTCTTTGTATTCCTTGCATACCATTACGTAGGAATATCCACAACCCTCAGGCTAGGGCGACTCATAATTACAGTTTGGTTGATGACTTGGCACAATATACTACTGCTATGTTAGTCTTAGAAGTCCTTCAAACTTGTCCCACTTAGAGGAAGTCATTACTCTCCACCCTCAAGGCAGTCAACCTTGCAGATACTCAACTCATCACATTTTATCTCGATAGTGGAGAAGCACACCTCCCCGCTCTCATTTCTTTTCAAATACCAGTTAAAATTTGGAACATTATAGTCCATCGATGCATCGTTGATGAAGGTGCATCCACATGCATCATGTCCAAATCTGTATGGCGGAAACTTGGCTCCCCCAAAATCATACCATCTTCCATCACATTAAGAGCTTATGACAGACGACCACCCTCTCCCGAGGGCTCTTCCAAAATGTCCCTATAGAACTCGGGGGAAAAACCATTCTCATTGATATCGGGGTTATTGATGCCCCACTCAATTAAAATATCTTGTTCAGTTGTAGATACATGTATGCTATGAAGGCAATTGCTTCTTCTGTATTTCGAACCATGATGTTCCCCCATAATGGGAAGATCATTACCATCGATCAGGTTTCACATTATGAGCCTAACCCTTCTGCCAACATTGATAATATCCTCCCTTTTGTCCACACTAATCCCGATACATATCCACTCATCGAGATGGGCCCCGAAATTTTCAAAGACCCATCCTTGTTAGGAACTTACCATGGTGCACCACTGCTCATTCACCCTTCCAATAAGGTATGTGTCGTCTCATACAAGGGAACTAACATTGAGGATACCATTCCTCCCAGTGAGGTTTCTCTTATATTTGACGTCCCACTAGTCGCAGAACCCCTCCCTCCAGAATCTCCTGAGAACTCGTCAACTCCACTAGTTCACAATTTCACCTCACCCCAAGGCCATATCCCAGTTTGGGAGATAGTTCCTCAAGCCATCACTCAAATCCCCTTTTTTTACCCTCCACCAGGCATACAAGCTTTCCAAGTAGCCGCAACTCTTACCCTTCCCAATATGGTGCTGGAAATTCTAGTATGGTATCTACATCCCCCCGCCATGGTCCCTCAACCATCCCTCCCTCCTAAAACCAAAGGAAATCCAATGCAGATTCCAGTACCTACTCCCACAACACCACCAACATCCCCACTCACTACCATCACTGCTACAGCTAGGGGTAGATGTAAAAATAAATATCCCACTGCTCCCCTACCCCCATGTGTCCAACCTCCTTGCACACTATGTGAGAAACATGGACACCCAACCAACAAATTCCCATCTCTACCTGAGTTACGTAACCTAATTCAACTCAATCAAACACCATCACCACTCGTCTCTTCATCAAGAACTGTCGTTACCTCCCCTAACATAAGTAGAAAAGGGTTGTGAAGCAAATTCTCTTGCACCATTTGTTTAGAATATGGCCATTATACACACCATTTACTAGTGTTACCTCAATTTCGACAGACGTTAACATCAGTACGCATGCCAGAGCTTCCAGCAAGAACCCAACCCACCTACATCATCCTCACCAAATGTCACCGACATCCATTATGTCATGACTTCAGTCAATGAACATATGAGGTGTCCTTTCACCCTATATGAATCACTTGATCATTTCACATATTAATGTCCTATGATCATTGAATATAGGCATCGCCAAATGGCCCTTATTCAAAACCATACACCTCCCCTAGTGTTAGCGGAATAAGTGATTACCCCTACTCCATCTCCAGAGGTTATTAATATATTTTTTCTTGAGCATGTGACACTCCCTACTCCATGGTTCTTGGATGATTTATACTAGGATTTACCCCCAATTCTCCCATCCATTTACCCACGAAAATTTTACTCCCAACTCTCATTTTTAACCCTCAGTATCTCGTTATTTGGTTTATTTCAAGCGAACCATCACAATCTCCCTGCATCACTCCCCGTGTTTCTTCAACACTAGAATACAACCACATGGTGACCATCATCGATATCACTCTTTTAGATCCCTTGTATTCCCACCAATTCCACTTTGATGAGGACATACTTGAGGAATTAAATACCCCTGACTGCCCATGGGATGTGCTACACCATAGAGCACTCTTCCTTTCATAGGAAGCCTTCGCACCTCCTAACCAACACCCCATATACGCAGTCTAAACCAAGGATTTTATCCCCTCATGGTATATTTACTGGGTCAACAACCCTATCCCGTAGTCTTGGCTCTCGCACTCCTGGTGGGTCTAACAAAACTCTTGGGTGCAACATCAACACCCTCTCTAGAAACCAAGCCACCAAGATAGATCCAAAGGAAAAATCCCCTGAGTTGGCCGCTCAACACCTGGTAAGTTGTCCCACCATCTTGGCATGCAACATCAAGCCCCAGGCGAAATGCTCACCCCCGAGTGCCCGCTGCATAATCCTCAGCTGGAAACCATTGATACGCTAAGTCGCGAGCGACCCATACACTCTCATAGCCATCAATTCCATGCAATGATGTACCAGGGCATCCACCGCCCCAATCCTCACCACTGAACCAGACATAAAATCCTCCCTCGAACAATATGTTCGGGCAAGGGTAGCCAACTTCCCATCTCCAACTACCACTGGCTCGGTCGGCAATAGGGTGCCTCGAAAAGGGAGCCCAGTCAGAAAATAGACATCCTCCTCAGTAGAGAATGCCAAGTGCTCCCCGTGCACAATGAAACATTGCAACTCCGGACTCCACATTGAGATCATGAATTGTAGAAAATACTCCTGTGCCCTCAACAGTGGGCACTCAAAAAACTTTAGCAGCCCATAGGCCTCCAAAGCACCATGAACTGTCAGCTCCTCATCCCTCATGACCTCCCTCAAACGGGCCTATTCCCTCTCTCTCTAATGGATCTACATCATCCCAAATGATCACCTGCATCCACATATACAGTACTCGATCAACCATCACAAAAACACCAAACTCTCCCAACTAGAAAAAAAAAAAAAAGAGAGAGAAAAATTTTCTCAGCTTTGCCTCAAAGGCACGATTGTTTTCCCCACAGGCGCACACACATGCGCGCCTGTTTACCCCATAGGCATGCAAGTAGGTGTGCCTGTCAAACCTACATGCGCGCATCGCATGCACGCGTGTTCACTACACAGTTGCGCACTCATGCACAACTGTTAGTAGCACAGTCACGCCCATATGAGCGGTTGTGTTTCGAACAGGCACACATCCCATGCACGCATGTTTTCCCCACTAGTGCACCCCCAGGCGCAATTATGGTTAGTACAGCCGCGCATTTGTGCATGGGTCGCCATCGATCGCCCACGCATTTGAGGGGACACACCCCCAAAAATCCGTTGTACGACCATCCGTATAGTCCTACCTCAAAAATTGACACCTAACTACTGTACAAGAGGATGAGACCACTAACTTGACTCTCGTACCTCCCGGATTGGCATCCTCAAAATCCTAGAATCTTCGAATCTACTTTGCAATCTCCTCTCTAACTACTATAGCAACAAGTACAAATAAGGTGGCAATGTGGGCCCTACAGCTATATATAGGCCCTTTTTGCCAACCTTCCAGACTCCATTATGGGAGCTCCGAGCGTCCATTTTTCAATCCGTCTTCAGCCATGGGATCAGTACCCTGCCATCTACATCAAGATAGTCCCCAGGCCATTTTTCATCCTTAGCCCCGGGAATCCATTTTTCCATACCCTACTCAGGTACACATGCTCATGTTCAAAATGATCAAATCAACGGTTATATTTTCGATTATCTTCAGATATTGTTCACGTCGGGTATTTGGTTTTCATGTGTGCAAGTACTTGGTCATCACACACCAGCGTGCCCCTTCAGGTATATAATCGACACTGGAATGTAATCATTCCCTTTGAATCTCAATTGCATCTCCAGTCACACCCTCTGAAATTTTCCTTTAGGGTCCCTATATTCGAATCTACAGTACTGTCACCTCCGCTGCATTTTAGTACTGTCACCCAGTAGCACTCTCCTCCACATGAGTTGTCCCATTCCTAGTCCCCCTTGGCACTTTGACACTCATGTTGTTTTCACCCTTTAGGGATGAGAGTCTTGATAGTCTTACACATTTTCTAGAGTCAACCACATACTCCTCCTCATTTTGCTATCTTTCCCAATGGACTCCCATGTTTTCTCATCATGGTTTTATTTTTGACTGCACCTCCGCAGTATCATTACCCATCCATTTCATCCACAGTCAGTTTTCCCATCTGTAGATTTACCTCCATTTGTTTACATCATATAGAAACCCACCTATAGGGCCCCCGCCCTCCACCTTTTATCCATGCAACTTGCGCCCCCACAGGCCAAGCCATATTGCATTGGGGCACCCATTTTCATACCTATACACTCATCCCAAGTTAATATTTATTCTTTCGGTAATTGTACAAAACCGTTTTCCTGCATTTACATAGCTTTATGTTGTCTCCTTTAGCGAACTTCCTTTTCCAGCAAAGAAACCCTTGTCGCCCTTGGTTGGGGCATTTTTTTCACTTCCTTCCATTGATGACATTATCCATAAACCTCAAGCATCTTATAGTCCATACACCTTTTTATCTTTGTGTTTGTCCACTTTGTCACACCTCTGGCACAATTTACCCTCGTCTAGTCACCCCCCTGATGCTAGATGTAGTTTCATGGTTGTTGCCACTCTACGTATTTCCCCAACCAAGGGAAACTTGGAGTCTCACTAATCCTAGACTTCATCCATGTTACTCCTCAATTCCTGACTTTATCCAATGGATTTCATGAAGCCCTCCACTTCTCAAAGTCGCATCTCCCTTTCTGTCGACATCAACACAGTTTCCAAAAAGGTGACAGTATCTTGATTCTCATTACCTTTACAATGAGGAGTCTCAGACGACACATAGAGAACCATCATTGCTCTCTTTTATCATTGACCCCCACTACATTCGACTTTAGCAATTTCTCATGTTGTGGTGGATCTTACTTTGTGACTATTACAGTTGTTGTTTATATTCCCCGAAGACCTCTGAACATTGTTAGGCCATCAATTCTTGTGAATCAGTGACACTTCTTAAGTGTTGTCATCTCTTTTTAGAGTTTGTTCACCATCGGAATTGTCCTTTGCTATTATCAACATGCCCCCAAGGGCACTGCAGTCATCTCCACCAACACACATCTTCAGTTACTATATTACACATTTGTTTGAGTTACATGACACAAGCATGGGGCATGCCTACCTCGTTTGTACACAGTTTTATTTTTCACACCTTGCAAAAGGTTTTGGGTCCTATAGGTTCCCTGCCCCTCCAATGGGTCACTCTTGATACTCTCATTATCACTCTTTCTTACAATGGTATTCTCAGTAGAAGAAACATTGATGAATTTCATCTATACGTATGCTCCTAACCTCATCCATCAGGGGGCATCTGTTATCACTGAAATTTCATCCACAAATGGTTACAGGAATCCAGCATATCCAAGCAGCTATTAGTTCACCCATGGACCAAATTTACCAAAAAACATTTCCAAAAGGCGAAAAACTATACAACCAGTTATAAAATTTAGATGTGCTATGACTATATAGGGCGCACGTGCACGTGCACCAGTCAAAAACGTCGGAAGAACGTGCATGCGCCCGAGGTGCGACTATGGACGCTAAAATCCACGTACACCAGAGAACGATGCATTTATGATGTTGGTTGGCCTCCCTCCCACTTCTGGTTCAGCTTCCAAGTATATTTTACATCCAAATCTTAGATGGATCTGGTTGGGTGGCTGGTCAAAGACCTAAAGGTGACCTAAACAACCCCTTTTCACACTAAAAGTTGGTTGCACAAATGCCTCAAAGTTATGCTATAAAAAGAGGCCATGGGTGCACTACATTTTTAAGGAATTCATTTGTAAGGTTATGCTGCTACTATTCTCTTGGGAAATCCTCTTTTCTCATCAAGATCATACTAGCACCATTCCATTTGAGCTATTCACATCACCTTTTGAGTGAACTAGCTTGGGATTATTTCACCATTTCTTTCATTTTTTCAAGTTGTAAGAAGAGCTCAATCTTGGGGGTTCAAGAGCCCTCCCTTGGAGGAAGAGGGGACCCAAAGTCTCACCTTCTCTTTAGTGTTTTTACTTCCACTAATATACTCCTTTCCATTGGTGGCATGAGTCTTGTTTCTTTCTTTTTCTAATGATCTTATGCACTCTAGTTTAATTCCTTTTCTTGTTGTTAGTTTAGTTTTTTGCTTATCTTGCATGCTTTATATTTCTAACCCTTTTCTTTACTGTTGTCTTGGCTAGCTAACCCAACTGGGCTTGTAAGCATCTCTAATTTGCTCACTCAAGTGAAAAAAGAGACGCAACACCAGTTGTATAGTTTGTGCCTTTTTGGAAATGAATTTTTGAAGCTATGGGTTAACTAATAGGTGTTTGGAGATGATGGATTCCTGTAACCATTTGCAGACAAAATTTCAGTGATAACAGATGCCCCCTGGTGTATGAGGTTAGGAGAATACATATAGTTGAAATGCATAAATGTTTCTTCTATTGAGAGTACCTTTGTAAGAAAGAGCATGGAGTGGAACTGCAAGAGCGATCCATTGGAAGGAGAGGGGAAACTGTGGGACCCAAACCTTTCTCTAGGTGTGAAAAAATAATAATAATAACTATATACAAATGAGGTGGGCATGCCCTATGCTCATGTCATGTAACTCAAATGTGTAAGATAGTAACTGAAGTTGTATGACGACGTAGATAACTGCAGTGCCCTCCGGGGTGGTTTGATAATGGTAGATGACAATTCTGATGGTGAACATACTCTGAAAAGAGGCGATGACACCTGTAAGAAGTGTCAATGACTTGTAGGCATTGATGGTCCAACAATTTTCAGAGGTCTTCAGCTTGTATAAAACAACTGCGATAATCGTAAAGCAAGACCCAACATAACATGAGATTTTGTTGATGTCGAATATTATGGGGGTGAATGACAACAGAGAGCAATGATGGTTCTCTCTGTGTCGTTTGAGACTCTTCATTGTAAAGGGAATGAGAGTCAATATACTGTCACCCTTCTGGAAACTGTGTTGATGTCGACAAACAGGGAGACATGATTCCAAGAAGAAAAGGGCTTCATGAAATCTATTGGATGATATCAGGAACTGATGAGGAACATGGACGAATCCAATAGGTGGTGGGACTCAAGACTGCCCTTGGTTGGGGATATATGTGAAGTATGAGTGGCAGCAACTGTCAAACTGAATCTAGCGTCAGGGGGATGACTAGACGTGGGTTAAATTGTGCCAGAGGAATGACAAAGTGGAAAAACTCTGAGATCAGAGGTATATAGACCATGGGATACTTAAGGTTTATGGATGACGCCAACATGGGTAAGAGGTAAGGAATTCCCCAACCAAGGGTGACAGGGATTTCTTTGTCAGAAAAGAAGGTCGCTAAAGGAGATAACAAAAAGATATGTAAATGTTGGAAACAAAGGCTTTGTACAATTACCAAATGAATAAATAATAATTTGGGATAAGTGTGCAGATACAGAAATGGGTTCCCCAATGTAATATGGCTTGGCATGTGAGGGTGCAAGTTGTGTGGAGAATTGGTGGAGGGTGGGGGCCCCATAGTTGGGTTTCTACATGAGGTAAATGAATGGAGGGAAATATGCATATGGGCAAAATGACTGTGGGTGAAATGGAGGGTTAATGATACTACGATGGTGCAGTCAATTTAGAACCATGAGGAGATTTCCTGGGAGTCCATGGGGAAAGTGAGAAAAATGAGGAGAAGGAGTACATGGTTGATTCTCGAGCATGTGTAAGACTAACAGGACTCCCATCCTTAGGGGGTGAAAGCAGCATGAGTGTCAAAGTGCCAATGGGGACTATGAATGGGACAACTCATGTAGGAGAGAGTGCTACCAATTGACAATACTAAAATGCAGCGAAGGTGATAGTACTGCAGAGTCATATGTGAGGATCCTATAGGAAAATGTCGAAGGGTCTGACTGAGAGATGTAATTAATATTCAGAGGGAATGATTACATGCCAGTGTCGATCATATACCTGAAGGGTTTGCATTGGTGTGCGATGACCAAGTACCTGCACACATGAAAACAGAATACCCAACGTGAACAATATATGAAGATAAAGAACATATAACAATTATTCAATAATTTTGAACATGAGCATGCGTACTTGGGCGTGATGTGAAAAAATGCTCCTACGGGGCCGAGGATGGATGGGGACCTGGGGAATGTGACTATGTAGGTGGCAGGATATTGATCCCATGGATGGAGATAGATCAGAAAATGGATGCCTTGAGCTCCTGTAATTGAACATGAAAGTTTGGCAAAAGGGACTATATATAGCTGTAGGGCCCACATTGCCACCCCATTTGTACCTGATTCCATAGTGAGTTGAGAAGAGGTTTTTAGAGGTTAGTGGTCTTATCCTCCTGCATAGTAGTTAGGGATTATTTTCTAGGCAGGGTCGTACGGATGGTCGTACAGTGGGATTTTGTCAAGGTAGGCCCCCCAGTGCATGGGTGATCAAAGGATACCCATGCTGGGGTGAACAGATGTAGAGAGGAAAACTACACATGGGGGTGCATGAGTGCGTGAAATAGGTGCACATTGAATGTGTGCTTGTTCATAGTACAGTTGTGCACTAGTGCGTAGTTGTGTAACAAACAGGTGCACATGCGTGCACGCCTGTGGGTGAGATAGGGGCACATTCATGTGCCTCTGTTTCTTCATTAGTTGCGCATTGATGCGCCACTATGTGAAGAATAGGCATGCACATGTGCATTCCTGTGGGGGATGACAGCCGTGTACATGAGGCAAGGCTGGGTTTTTTTTGGAAAACTTATCTTTTTTGAATTTTTGGTTCTATGAGTTGTGATGGATGATCAAGTATTGTTTGTGTGAATGTAGGTGATCAACTCAGGATTCCAGTCCACTAGCAGGAGAGGGACTGGGTATGCCTTAGAAAGGCAGTGAGGGATGATGATCCGGGTGTGCAGGGACCTTTGGCATCATGTGAGTTGCTAAAGTTATTCAATTTCTTACTGCTACGAGCACAAGAGTACCTGTTGCAGTTTGTGATTTCTATGTGGAGCAATGATGCACAGTGCTTTATTGTGCGAGGGGAGCATCTGACATTCTATGTGATGGAGGATGTATATTTTCTTACCAGGCTCCCTTTTCAGGGGAGGGCTCTACTTGTTGAGCCCCAGTTTCCAGGGGAGGCACACTTGGCAGACTTGGCCCAGACGTACTGTTCGGGGGAGGATTTTATGTTAGGCTCGGTTGTACGGATTGGGGCGATGGATGCATTGGTGTATCATTGCATCATTGTGATGATTATGAGGATCTATGGATCCTTAGCTACTCAGCGGATTAGTGATGGTCAACTGAGGATCATGTAGAGGGCATTGGGTGGAGATAATTTTTCCTGGGGCTTGATTCTACACACCAAGATGATGGGGTAACTCAACCAGTGTTGGGCCTCTGACTTGGGTGAGTTTTCCTTTGGGTCAATCTTGGTGGCATGGTTCTTGGAGAGTGTGCCCATGTTGAACCCTAGAGTTTTGTTGGAGGTGACTGCTGCACAGGAGCCACGATTGATGCGGTGGGCATCGATTTTGGTACGACATGGGGGTGGAGAGGGGGCCCATTATTTTACAGCCAAGCTAGCACGTGTGTGGCATCATATGCCACATATCATACTGCAGTTCCCATATAGTGGGGTGGAATTCCGCCAGGACCCAGATTGTTATAACCCTAAATTGCACCATACATGCTTACCTAGCATCAGGCCTACTCATTTCCCTTCATTTCCAAAACATCTACTGAGAAACCTCTTCAAAAATCCTCTTGAGAAAGTGACACGCGCCCTAACCCACTACTGCACGCGTTGGAACACTGGCAGGCCTACTACTACACGCATTGGAATGCTGGCTGGCCTACTATAGCCCGTGTTTACCTAACAAAGCACAAAACCAGGAAAGTTGTTGAGGGGACGAAAAGCTTTGGGTCAGTTAACTGGAACTCCCAGCCATGCATGGCTGAGAGTTCCTCCAAAACCCTATCTCCTTCTAGCCTATAAAAGGAGGGGTAGGGGTACTATTTGGAAGGAGGAAAAACATAGCAAAGAAACTCTGCCCAATTGCTGAATCCATTTGTCCCAACCCTTTAGCCTTTCCTCAAGATTAAGGAGAATTAAAGCAAAGCAGTTGGAGTACAAAGAAGAGGAGGAGCCCAGGATCAGGATTGAGGAATGGTGGTCGGTCTCTATTATTATTGTAAGTTGATTCATCTTGAGATTAATAAAAGAATACTTTTCCCATCCCAATGCATGAGTGATATATATTTTATTTGATTTATGATTAATCTCTAACCCTTAGGTAGAAGAATAACATGCATGCGTAGTGTTTTGTCTTGATTGTAGGGTTGTCTTTGGAAGGAGCAATGAGAGCAAGCGGATAAAGTGCAATGAAGGATCTACATCAAACATCGATGGAAAAAGGTTAGTAGGTTAGTAGGTAGTTTAAAGGAGTAGATTCTTTGTTTCTTTGTTTGTTTGTTTTCTATTAGGTCAGAGCTAGCAGGGAACCTGGTTCTTAATACCAGTTTTTTCCTTGACTATTGCTTGACATTTACTATCGGGACACACAGAGGTACACGCAGCCTGCAGAAGGCCCGCACGCCTGTAAACCGCACCCTAACCTTCTACAACTCGCATTTGAACGTTGGTTGTAGAGGTTTTAGTAGCGTGTAGGACTCAGAGAGATTAAGAGGCAGTCTCCTCTTCCCTGTCAGAATTTTACATTCTCAGGGGGCTTTCTGGATCTTGTCTGAGTCTTTCTGGTTCATCGTCTTGTCTCAGTTTTCCTTATTTGCATGTTGTTATTTCTTGCAGTTGTTTTTCTTTTCTGTTAAAGAAGCATCCAAGCCTTTAAGAGACCCTAGTTGTCAATACCAGAGGCCTCTTCCAGGTCTGGGCTGCCTGTGTTTGATTTTTCTTATATTTTATACCTACACGCAGCCTGTTTTAGTTTAGCCCATAGGTACCCGCACGCTGCAATAGCTCAGCACGCGTTTGAACGCATGCTATTTCAGTGACAGTAGCGGGCTTGATTGGATGCTTTTCAATCAGGGTGGGGTGGTCATCCCCTCCTGTGGTGAGAAGTGTTCCTCTCAGGAGTTTGAGTCTAGGGTGGCACATTCAGTAGGTTAGGGCCTCTTATCCTTAGCCTGTGTGTTTTTTAGTTGATGTTTGATAGAAAAGACAAAAGATTTTTTTTTTTTATGGTTTTTAGACAAGTGTTAGAATCGGTGCTTTCTTGATTGCCTTTGAGCATCTTTGCTCTGGTTCTTTGCGATCTGCGCTTTAAGCCAAAATTTTATTTTGTTTTCTTGGTTTTGTGCTTGTCGGCATTTTCCCTTTATTGCTTTATTTTTCAATTAAATAAAAAAAATATCTCTTGTTCGTTTTCTTCTTTGTTTGAAGATTTTGTTTGTTGCATCAGTAGCTAGAAAAGAAGTCTTTCTTGTTGAAAAGTTGTTGGTTTTTGCATTTTTTGTAAAAATTTTTGTTTCCAAGCATTTGTTGTTCATTTTGCTTTGAGTCTTTACACACCATCAGTTTCACCTTCATATCTTGTGACGTAAAAAATCCCATTAAAAGAAATGCTAATTAAAAACTATTAGACTTTTTGTTTGTAGGGTTCATACACTAGCTCAGGACTAGGGCCTTGGAATAGGTTGGAGAGTAAATTCTCCAAGGCCACTCAAACCAAACATTGGATTCTGTCATAGGGAGTGTAGAAGTCCAGTTACGGAAAGTTATCTGGGACCCCCCTCTAACATAGGGGCTAAACACAAGGTCGCGTAAGGAAAGGTAGCAGAGATAACCCCTCCAAAGCTGGACCAAGCGTAGTGGAGAACACATATCGAGGATTTRTTGAGGGATTCCATCGTTTGCATTTGACGTGGAGCTTCATGGGTCTCGAATCCGTCYGAGGTCCTCATTTGTCTTCCGGACCATTTGCTCTTGATACCCTTGACAGGTTTCGGGCTTGATACCCTGCTCATTGTGGTCTACCTGACTATCGACTGTACCCGCTTGGTGACTGTTCACGTGCTGGAAAAATAGTTGCCAATCTTTTCTAGGGACATACATGGGTGACTGCGGGGGTATACTGTGGTACCTAGGATAGACATCGGGCCACGCTTTGCAGAGTATACCCAGAGGGTGCTTTTGTATTCGAGTTGCACTTGTACCGGTAAGTTTCTCTAGTGTTGGTTGTTGTAACTGTTCTTCAAAATAGTTAGTGTTTGGTTGTCTTATCTCATAGGGGCTTATTTTAGTGTGTGTTACTATTTGTTCATGTAGAATACCTTAACGTGTCGTGAATCTTCTCACACAGTGGAGGATTCAGAGCTCCACCGGTCACGAAGGCTTCTGGGCCTGCCGCTGGTTATCCTAGAGCCACCCCCGCCACCATTGAGGCGGAAGCTAGACCAACAAGGGTCTTTCGAAGAAACCGGGTTCCCAAACATTGAGCCCGAACAACTCCCAGAGGAATCGACCACCAATCTTGGATTGGTTGAAACCTAAACCACTGATACTTGGCCACAAGTGATTGTGCCAATTCAATTTTATGAATGCTTGTCAGTGCCTCACACAACTATGGCAACAAACGCTATTACTTCCTCTGGGAATTCTTCCATTCCTAGCACTGTTGCTACCACAGGATAAGCTTCTCCTAACTTGCCTTTGTCGGCGGTCCGGGCCACCATGGTCTCGGCTGCAACTACGTCGCACAGTGGACCAACCCCATCTATCACGGTGGCCACACCTCCCTTCACACCTAGTGCGAAAGGCCCTCCGTTTTCATACTGTGTGCCTAGTTTAGGTACAAGTCTTGCACTCACACACTCCACTTTACAGACTTTGGGTCTAGGGGCAGGGAGCTCTAACGTTCCTCTGCAAGGTCAACTTGGGGGCATTCATGTCCCTTTCAACACTTTTCCTTATGTTGGAGGTCAAATCTCTCCTTCGTCCCCTTCGCTTGGTGGTCCGCATCAGCAGTCCGCTGGGCAGCCTGCACACACAAGTTCATTTGGAGCCGAGAGTCAAGGAACACCTGCGCAAACTCAACCGGTAAGTTCGTCACTGTTTGTCTGGAATGGGATGTTTGGTAATTGTTAGAAAAACAGGACCGCGGAGTAATAAAATAAAACAAATGCAGAAACAAAAACACAGAAGACACACAATATTAGAGAGACACAAATTTACGTGGTTCACCCAATGTGGGCTACGTCCACCAGAGAAATTGCTAGGTCCTTCCTTTATTATTATCCAGCAAATGAAGGGATACAACCTACAGCAAAAACCCGTTGTAACTTCCTCTTCTTTCTCTCACAGTCTCCTCTCACAGAGTACAATATTCACCCTTGTACATAGCCGCAATACATTTCCCTCATAAAAGAGGGTTGCCTTCTAGGGAAAAAACCCTGACATAATCTCTACCGTTAGATCTGCGACCTTATAATGAACGGTCCAGATTTACAATGAAATTACAATATACTTTTATAAGGAAATTTTTTCTTCGGGAAGAGTGTACATACTTCTGGGGTGTAAAATACTTCATGGGGTATAAACATGGCTGAAATAAAGGACCTTTGGATCGGGAAGATAATCAGGCTCCACAACCAACAATCTCCCACTTGGAGAATGATCTCAACAACTCCACCGCTG
>ML777812.1:185565-247890 GCA_009831015.1 Picea engelmannii
TCCATAACTGGTAGTTTTGGCCGTTAAATTTCTCGACCCTAAACTTTCCATCTTCCGACATTGCTCCCACTCGAACCAAGAACCCTCTTTTCCTGCGAGTTACCTTATGCTCTGATACCAGTTGTTAGAAAAACAGGACCGCGAAGCAATAAAATAAAACAAATGCAGAAACAAAAACACAGAAGACACACAATACAAGAGAGACACAGATTTACGTGGTTCACCCAGTGTGGGCTATGTCCACCAGAGAAATTGCCAGGTCCTTCCTTTATTATTATCCAGCAAATGAAGGGATACAACCTACAGCAAAAAACCGTTGTAACTTCCTCTTCTTTCTCTCACAGTCTCCTCTCACATAATACAATATTCACCCTCGTACATAGCCGCAATACATTTCCCTCATAAAAGAGGGTTTCCTTCTAGGGAAAAAACCCTAACATAATCTCCACCGTTAGATCTGCGACCTTATAATGAACGGTCCAGATTTACAATGAAATTACAATATACTTTTATAAGGCAATTTTTGCTTCGGGAAGAGTGTACATACTTCTGGGGTGTAAAATACTTCATGGGGTATAAACACGACTGAAATAAAGGACCTTTGCATAAGGAAGATAATTAGGCTCCACAACCAACAGTAATAACACTTTCACATCTACTGCTTTCCCATCAAGGGGCACACCCATTTTTGGACAGTCTACTCCATCACAGAGTACTATTCCTGCACTGGGGGCACATATACCAGGACCTTGGAACTTAGGACAAGGATCCGTTCCCTCATCTGGAATGTCGTTCTGGGGTAATTCTTTCCATAGCCAATGAAACCCCGGACAGACTTCTATGCCTCTCCCGTCAGGACCGACATGGAGTAATCCTTCCCAAATCCCGTCAAACACGATGAATGCCCAACATCCTATGTCCTTTATGGGGAATCAACCAATGATGTCTCCACAGATGCAAAATCCATATGCTGGTCAGGGCCATGGTTTTTACCAGAATCCGGGCCAACAAACAAACTTTTCCTAGCAACCTGGTGCCAGTCAAACCCCAGGACCCTTTTATCCAGGCTATCAGCAGCAACCAAAACTACCATTCTTGGCGACGTTACACTTGCCAGATTTGACACGGTTGTTAAATGATCCTATCTGTCACGATCCGCATTGGCCTCCTATGCCAACGAAGTTGCCTTCAGACATTCCAAAGTTCGAGGCCAAGCCTAACGAAGATCCAGGTGATCACATGACTACTTTCCACCTTTGGTGTTCATCTAACTCACTGAAAGATGACTTCGTCCAGTTGCGATTGTTTCAATGCACTCTTATTGGGTGTTCCACGAAATGGTACATCGATCTTGATCACTCACGATATTCTTCTTTTGGTGAACTGGCTATGGCCTTCCTTAACCATTTCTAGTTACCTGTGAGATACGATGCCGGCACAGAGTTGCTAGCCAATTTCGAGCAGACGACAGCGGACCATATCTCTGATCATATCCGAGAGTGGTGATGACGAAAGAGTCTAATCAAAGTACCGGTTCCACCAGCATTCCTGCTTGAGTGGTTCCTTAAGTCTTTAGTACCATAATTTTCCAAATACGTCGCAACTTCTGGGGTTTTCTCCGAAGAAGATGCCATCATGAGGGCTCAACAGTTTGAGCTTATCTATTCTCAGTCTGGTCTATTGTACAACATCCTTCCGGATGCACCACGATCGATACTGGATAAAACCAGACAGAGAGTCGGACCACATGCCGATGGTATCATTGGTTCGGCCCAAACCAAGCCCGCTGAGCAATTGACAAAACAATTGCAACAGTTATCTATACAACACTCAATGGCCAGCCAGACTACTACTTTGGCTGCTCCTCCTACCCAAACATCGGAAGTACACTCCATACAGATGACTAACCCGAAGGCCACCTAGCAGTCTGAAGGGAAGAAAAAACAATGCAAGAAGGGTAAGGGGGATAAGAAAACCACTGAAAATGCTGGCGAGGGCACCACAGAAAAGAGGAAGGCAAGGTTTCCATGCAACTTATGTGCGGAAGACCACTCGACCCATCTATGTCCTCGACTTGCGGAGGCCCAGAAGTTTGTCACATAGCAACAACAAGCCGTGTTGACTAATCCCTTTCAGCATGGGCAAAATTTAACTCAAGCCTCTACAAGTGCCGAAGGGGGCAGCCAAGAAACCTACCCTCCCCCAAACAATTACTCTTCCACGGATGTATATATGGTTAAAATTGATTCTTTAGTAATGACTAGAGCGCATGACTATAGTAAACCAAGCACCTCTGAGAAGGGAAAAGAAGTCGAGATCCCATCTCTTCCTCTATAGATTGAGAAGATGCTGGGAGAAACAATGACACGCATTCCAAAAGGTGCATTTAAGAAGGCTTCTCACAATCCAAATGCAAGGGCCACCCATAACTACTCTGTGGTGGAAGATTTATCCCAAACCCCTTGTGCTATGTCTGCTTTGGAGGTCCTCCAAAGTTTCCCTGCTCAGAAAAAGGCTTTGTTGGCTGCTTTAGGCTCTACTGAGATTTGTAACCCGGGTACCATCATGTTAGATACGACTGACTTGCAACCTCGTCTTCCTTACCACATCGTGTTTCAGATAGTAGTGGCTCATCCCACGAAAATTTTTACACGGAATATCTTCTGCACGGTGGTTAACGAGAGCGCTTCGACTTGCGTTATGTCGTTAGCATGTTGGAAAGCCATTTGTCAGCCTAAGTTGTCTCCATCACCTTCCCTCCTCACTGCGTTCGACGATCATTCTTTCCGACCACATGGCATCATTCCTTCTTTCCCTGTGCAGTTAGGGGGAAATACCATGTGCATCGAAGTAGAGGTAGTTGATGCCCCCATCGACTACAATCTCTTGTTAGGTCGTAGTTGGACTTACGCTATGCAAGTGGTGGTCGCTACAGTTTTTCAAGTCTTATTGTTTCCACATGAAGGCCGAATAGTGACCATTGATCAGTTGTCCTTCTCTCGACCTAACCCAGCTTTGGGGGAATCCACGGTTCCCATGATAGATAATACTCAAGCCAGTGTCATTAACATAGGAGTTGGTTTGTGCCCATATTTGATGGGTACTTTCGATTACCCACCTCCTCATGGCGATGTCAAGTTTATATCGACTCACCACAAGGCTGAGATTTTTCACATTTCATCGTTCCGCACAACTTACTTCCAGGATCTGTGGATTCTTCCTTCCCCATCAGCCACGATGGATGAGATAGGGCACGCTAGCATGTCCATGCCCTTGTCGGCCGCTAAAGTAGCGTACTATTTAGTCCAACAAACTTCAGCTACCCCTGATCTGACTCCCGCACAAGAGTTGGATCCTCTTCTTGAGCCTATCTGGGCTCAGGGTTCTCTTGGTACCACTGATTCATTAGACTTAGTCTTGTCTTCTGAGGAAGTTGTAATCGAAGCAATGACTAGTCTGGACAAACCTTGGGAAGATCTTCATCAAAGATCATATTTCCTCCCAGAGTTAAGCCGAATCGAGGCCGGAGAATTCACTATCACCATGACGGGAGATCAGCCATGTCCCATTAACCTCTTAACTACACAGGAAATTTATGCTGAGGGAAATATGGTGACTATCGCTGCCATGATACCTATCAACATCTCCTGAAACCCTGGCATCATGGAGAATGTCTTCGTCGGAGCGGATTGCTCCCCCGAAGAGGTTCAGATTTACATGGATCTTTTCAAAGAATTACGTGACGTTTTTTCTTGGTCTTATGAGGAAATTCCATGCATCGATCTGAAAATAGTTGAACATGAGATCACTACATATCCTGAGGCTAAGCCTGTTCGACAAAAACTTCATCCAGTTAATCCTAGGAAAGCAGCATCCATCAAAGCTAAGGTTGAGAAATTGCTCAAGGCAGGGTTCATTTACCCAATTCATTTGACTCAGTGGGTGTCAAACCCCGTACCGGTCGATAAAAAACAAGGCACGATTCGTGTATGTACTGATTTCTATAATTTGAATAAGGCATGTCCAAAAGATAATTATCCAACCCCATTCATCGATCAGATCATTGATGAATGCGCTGGTTGTGAAGCCTTTTCATTCATGAATGGTTTTTCAGGCTATAATCAAATCCAAATCAAACCTGAGGACCAACATAAAATGACATTCATTTGTCTGTGGGGTACGTTCTCCTATCGTAAGATGCCTTTTGGTCTCAAGAATGTTGGAGCCACTTTCCAGCGGGCCATGTCTTTTGCATTTCATGACCTCAAACATATAGTCGAGGCCTATCTAGATGATTTAGTATCACTCTCTCGCAAGCGAAAGGATCATCCTATTCACCTCCGACTAATTTTCGAACGTTGTCGCTACTTTAGGATTCGCTTGAATCCCAACAAGTCCAGCTTTTGCGTCACGTCAGGAAGTTTGTTAGGTTTCATTGTTTCAACAATAGGGATCATGGTCGATCCTCTTAAGGTGGAGGCAATAGTACAGTTGCCCCCCCCACGCACAATCTTACAACTGCAGAGTCTTCAAGGCAAGGCGAACTTCTTGCGACACTTCATCGCCAAATATGCCGAAATCACCAAGGGCTTCATGCGTTTACTGAAGAAAGATGTTCCCTTTTTCTAGGACGAAGCCGCTCAATTCTCTTTCGACGCATTGAAACACACCCTCACTACCACACCTCTGCTACGACCACCTAATTATAACAAGGATTTCCTATTATATTTGGTTATCGCAAAGTCAACCATAGGCATGGTTTTAGTTCAAGAAGATGATTCGTTTTCCGAATACGTGATCTATTACCTGAGCCGAGGCCTCGTAGGGCCGAAACTTAATTATACTCATCTCGAAAAACTTGCATTGGCAGCAGTTCATGCTGTTCAATGGTTCCGTCACTATGTTCTTTTTCACAAGACCATCATCGTGGTCGTCATGAATCCATTCCAGTACATGTTGACATGATGAGTTATCGGTGGAAAAATTAGTAGATGGATGGTAATCCTCCAATAATTTGACTTAGACTTCCTTTCAGCCAAGTCCAAAAAGTCACTGGTCTTCGCAGAACTTATCTCGTAGCTTCCGGTTGAGTCAGGTGACGTTGTGCCTGAAGAATTGCTTATCCGGAGGGATATGTTTTTGATTGAATATTCAGACCCCTGATACGGAGATATACTGATCTATCTCCAAACTTTGAAGTGCCCCACCTCTGCTTCTCGTGACAAGCATTGGCGGATACGCCATCAGGCTAAGAACTATCTCATACTCAATGATACATTGTATCGGAGAGGTGTAGACTGCATCTTGCGCCGATGTCTCACTCATGAGGAGGCCATCATAGTGCTCAACGATTGTCATACAGGAGCCTATGGCAGTCACTTGTCTAGGTTGGCAACAACCCAAAATATTTTACGAGCAGGTTACTTCTAGCCCACGCTGATGAAAGATTGTATCGAGTTGGTCAAGAAGTTCCATCCGTGCCAAATATTCTCACGGAAGATGAGGGCACATCCAACTCCTATGTTTCCTGTCATCACAGTTGGTCCCTTCACTAAGTGGGGGATTTATTACACCACATGCAACCCCCCGTCAGCAAGAGGGCACCGCTATATCATCGTAGCTGTCGACTACTTCACTAAGTGGGTCGAAGCTATGCCAACATTCAAAGATGATGGAGAGACTGCAACTCTCTTCTTATTTAACCAGATTATAGCAAGGTTCGGCATCCCGAGAGAGATTGTCACTGACCATGGTAGTCAATTTTTGAACCAAATGATGTCCAAGTTAACATCAAATCTTGGGTTACGGCAAGAACATTCCTCCCCTTACTATCCCCAAGCCAATGGGCAGGTGGAAGCTGTTAACAAAACTCTCAAGAAAATGTTACAACGAGCTATCAACTCAGCCAAGTCAAATTGGCATTTGATGTTATACTCGACATTATGGGCTTACCAAACCTCAGTTAAGACTGCAACTGGTTTCTCACCTTTTAGGCACGTTTATGGGCTAGAGGCAGTCTTGCCCATCGAATGTCAAATTCCATCTCTAAAATTGGCAGTGCAGTTATTGCCAGACACTTCTCTACTTGAAGAATGGTTAGTACACCTTGAGCAGCTTGATGAATAGCGTCGCGATGTGGCCCTGGCCAATGAAGTTCATAAACATAAGGTCAAGTGTCAATATGATAGGTCCGTTCATCCTTGGGTTTTCTTTGAGGGCGACCTTGTCCTGGTTTACGACCAAGATAAGGACCCCTTGGGGGAAGGAAAGTTTAAACCCACGTGGTTCAAACCCTTCATTATTAAGGAGGTTTTAAAAAAGGGTGCTTATCGTTTGGTTGATTTTGAAGGGAATGCGTTGGCAGTGTTATCACTCCAGGAAACTCTCCTAGGTTGTAAGTCAGAGATGCCTGGTAACTTACTCTTTTTGGAAATATTTTCTTAATATTTGATCTGGTTTTTGGATCAATATGAATATCTAGGGACTGGACTGTGTTTTCAAGACTGTCTAGAAATATAAAATCTCACAAGGCCTTCTAGTCATGCAGTTAGATAAGGTTTGATTAAATGGAGGAGAAAATAGCTATTGAACCAGACTATACTCATATAAAACAAGCACAAAGGGTTTAATAACCAAGGGAATAACTTATGATTATCAACTAAATCAATCAATTGTGAGATGACAGTCACATATAGATTGAATGAGCATCAACAAAGAACATTCACTCATAAGATATCAGAGAACAGAAAAGAGAAGTCTAACAACACAACTGAAGGAAGCTTGAAATTTTTCATATAATAAGAATAAGTCTTTCTTACAGTAGCAGCATGTAGAACCCAAAATCGAACCCTTGGTTCATCTTCTATCCTAAGATTTATAGCATTGCAAGGTAGTTCTAAGATCCTGAAAACAAGGATCAAATATACTAAAGATAGTAACTCAAAATTCTGTCTACAAAAGAAGTGGGATGCTTCCCCAAAATGAGGCAAATCCTAGATTTCTCTCTGTTGATTGTTGGTGTAGTGTAGAATAGCCTCCCAAGGCTAAATTATGACTTTCAAATAGAGACTAAGTCGAATTTGTTGATGTGGCCAAGTGCTCTGCTTTTCTATCTTAATTAAAGATGTCCATAGACCTTTAAAATAACTCTTTTCTCCATGAGTTGTCAAAAATAACTGTTGGAATAGACTTGATAATTCATCAGTCATTCATTCGAAAAGATATTAAATCTTTTCATATCAAAAATCCTTGATCTGTGTAAAAACTCGTTCAATTCTGGACACACAGGCTTTCGGTGGTTGTCTGGAAAAGTTTCTGGGTGAGCTATCCACCGAAAGCACCTCTTTTCAGTGGTTAATGAGCACATCGTAGGCTCGTCTAAACCACCGAAAGTTAAACTTTGAAGAGTTTCAAAATTGCAAAAATGTTCATCCTAAATCCTATTTTAATACTAAAACTTTCTTAGATGTTGCAGTCCTGGTTCGTGCAGACCTACGAACTTTTGCTGACTGTGTAGGGGGTTCTGGTACATCCATTATAGTTGTGGCTAAATTAGCCAAAGTGTCCAACCCAGTTTGTTTCTCTTTAGGTGATTCAAACTCCTTAAGCTTGAGCCTCAAAATCCTGAGCTGCCTGTATAATTTCATATTTTCTCTGATCAATTCTCTATTTCTATATTTGATTTTATCATGTTTTTCTTTAAGAGTTTGATTCATTTTGAACAGTTCAACATTTCTCTCAGTGAGGTCTGTGTTTTCTTTTTTGATTACCCTCTCCAGGACTTCCATCTCATAAATCTCTCGTAGGAGCTTGTTGATTTTCTTTGTATTACCTTTCTTAGGCCTGCTTGAGGAGGCTTCTGCTTTTGGTTGCTTATGGGTCTCTGGAAAACTATATGAAGGTAGACTTGAATGAAAATCTGCATCCTGTTTGTTTTGCAAGTTATCCTATTTCTTTGCCACCCCCTACTTTGATTCAGAGTCACTATAAGGTAGATTGAGAAGGTTTTTTCTTGTGACAGGGTTTTTATCTTCAAACTGTAATTTCCTCTTGATTCCTCCCTTCTTGATAGGGGATGCTTTTATAGAATATCTGGGCATTGAGATTCCTTTCCTCCTCCTGTGATTACTCCTAGGAGTAGGAGCCTTTCTGCCTCTAGCCTTATTAGCTTCTGTCTCTGGAGGTCTCTCTGTCGGAAACTCATTCCAAAACAAGAAGAAACCCCACTCAATTTGTTTCCTCTGCAGAGCTTCTTTCACAAGGAGGGTAATCAGCCCCTGATGTGATAATCTTCTTATAACTTTAGCAGGCTGGGCTTTCACCTGTCTTGCCATCTTAGTCAGGGTTTTATGAAAGAAGTAAGGCATGTTTATGTGTTCTCTACCTATGAAATGCTTCAGCAGTTTAAAATGGTAATACATTACATTGTTGTAGTGCCCCTCACAGGTGATATACACCAAAATCGCCCTCAGCAGGGACTGCCACTTAGATTCCAGATAGGATATGGGAATATCCTTCTTCCAAGTCAAAGATTTATGCACTGGTAACAAATATGACCTGAATTCAACATTTGAAGGTGAAGAGGTTTTAAACCAACAGTCCCCCATTCTGGATAACCCAGTGTATTCGGCAATAGCTGCTTCATCTATAATAAACTCCTCCCTGCCTATTTTAGCAATCCTTCCATCATAGGAGAGGGCAAATGCTTCGACCACTTGTTGGTGAAAGGTTGTCAATTTTTCACAGTAAGTGAAAACTCCGGCCTGTTTAAAACACTCTGCGACCTGTGGATGAGCTTCAAAATACCACATGCCATCCACTTCGGATATCAAATCTGGACTTGCTTTTGACAGGACTTGATGCCGACTGTACTTGATACTGTGGGAATCAAAGTGTTCGGGAGGCAATGGCTCTGGGAACTAGGAATACAGTCGATACCACTTATGAAAAACGAGTGAAATCGGGTGACAAAGCATAGGATTAATGAATTCAATAAAACACTGACCTACTCTCAGATGACAATCTAGCTGAGGAATGCCGAAACTTTAGATTTTCGGGGGGCAATTGAATTTCTAGAACTTTGAAAGAGAATAGTTTTCGATCTCACCTGATAACCCGACCAGGTTTCCTTGACTCAGAATGCTTGCTAAAATCGAAGACCCTTTGAAAATCGCCAGAGAACGCGGGATCATAATTTTGAAAATATGATTTACTGATGAAATCGCGATATTGTGGTTGTCTTCAGCGATCTTCAAGATTCATTATAACTCATCAAGTTTTCAGGTGGAGGAATGACCTAGTAATAATGGCTGGCGTACTTGCCACTGAAATGGAGGGAGCTTCGTGCAATCATATCTTCCAATAACCACTCTGCGTGGATTTGAAATGATCAATCCAATGGATAAGACACAGGTGCTTCGAACCTTTCAGATGGATGCCACGAATGTGCATCATCTCTCGCAATGCGAGCTTTCGGCGGTTGTATTTCTAATTATTGCACCAATTTTTGACATCTGGCTCGTACGAAAGCACGAGCTTTCGTTTTTCCCGTTCAAACACTTTCAGTGGTTACTTGCCTTCTGCTTCGACCCCTTATCTTCTAAAAATGAGAACTTTCGGTGGTTAATGAGCACAATGGAGGCTTTCCTAAACCACCGAAACCTGATATTTTGCTATTTTCTTGACTGAACTAGAATCAACATTTCTTTTGAGATTATTTTGGAAATACAGACTCTCTAACTTATTTATGGAAATTTAAAAAAAATCAAATTTAGAACCCAACCTATCATCTAAAATCAAATAAAATCCACTGATTTATTTGAGGAGTTAACACTGGCTCCTATTGGGGATGAACACCTCCCTGTGAGGTTTCAAGAACCATAGAATCAATTCCTTTCCTGGAAAAGAACCTACAAACTAAACTATCTGCTAGTGTTTCCATTGGGCATGGAGTTATTGAAAAATAAAAACTAAAACTATCATTACAATGTCTAGGCTCTACAGCCTTAGATGAAATAAATCTTTAGAAATTACCCGTTTACCGGGCCATTGAACACTTCCCCACCCTCCAGACTCTGCAGGATCAAAGTGTTATTGTTTTGAACCTAAGTAATCATAAAAGGGCCTGTCCACAAGGAATCAAACTTGCCATGCTTGCCTTTCTCCTGTCAAAGACCATCCCACTTAAGAACCCAGTCACCGATCTGAAAACTGTCCACCTTCTCCTTTCTGTCAAACGTCTTTTTGATCTGCATCTGATGTGCTTCTGATTTGTCCACTAACTGTTCGCGAACTTGCTGCAGTTCCACCAAATCCAGCATCCTTCTTACCATGTCATTTTGCTCAGTCTGCTCTTCTTGAAGGAACTTAGCCACAGGCAACACTAACTAAATAGGAAAGATATCATCAGTCCCATAAACCAACTTGAATGGGGAAGTTCCTATAGATTTTTTAATAGTTACTCTGTCTGCCCACAGAGCAAATTTCAATTTGGAATCCCAATTCCTTTTTTTTCCTTCTAACAGTTTTCTTATGATTTTGATCAAGCTCTTATTTGACGATTCAGCCAAGCCATTACCTTGATGATAGTAAGGAGTTGAGTGTACAAGTTGGATGCCCATTGACTCGCACATGTCTACTAATGCTTCGGATTTAAACACTGCTGCATTATCTGCCACCAACCTCTTGGGACATCCAAATCTGCTCAGAATATTTTCATAGAGGAACTTCATGACTACGTGGTGTGTAGCATTATGGGTGGGGATTGCCTCTATCCACTTTGTGAAGTAATCGGTGGCTACCAAAATCCACTTGTCCTGACCATTGGATGAAGGATTTATTTCATCGATAAAATCTAAACCCCACTGCTGGAAAGGGCCATTTACCACAATAGGTCTCAGGGGTAAAGATTTCAACTGTTGCTTACCAGTAAATCTTTGGCATTTGTCACAAGATTTGACGAATGCACACACATCTGTGAAGAGGAAAGGCCAATAATATTCGGCCCTCAGGATCTTATGGGTTGTAGTCTTCCAGTAATGATGACCACCACAAACGGCTGAATGAAACTGATGAGTCACTTTGACAGCCTCCTCTTTATCTAAACACCTGAGAAGCAAGCCAGTAGGGTCTCTCCAATATAAGAGATTATTATAAATGCATAATTTGATAGCTCTGAGCTTGAGTCAAACTAAGTTCAGAAGGAACTTCAAGCTTTTGCAGAAAATGTATAATGCCATAATACTATTCATAGGAAGACAAGTGCTCTGACACTTGCTAACTGTCATATTGCCCTTCTGCTGCCAGCTCTGTCTGAGAATTTTCTAAAATTTCTGCTATGAAATTAATATCCAACAACTTATGATTTTCCTCCGCTAAAATCTTGGCAAGGCCCTGGCCTTTGACCAGTTTGGTAGGCTTTAATTCAATGTTGAACTCAATCATCTTTGCAATCCATCTCTCCCTCTTTCCATCAATATCCGACTGAGTCAAAACATCTTTTACAGAAGAAGAAGGAACATATGCGATGACCTTTGAATGAAGGATATAAATTCTGAATGATTTTAAAGCTTTTATGAGAGCATAAGCTTGTTTCTCGATAGGGTCATACCTTAGTTCAGCATCCCTGAGTGTCTTGCTAAAGAATTCCACRGGATGATCAAAAWTTTTCTCGTCTTTCTGAAGCAGGACTGYTGCCACTGTGTCATAGGAAGCAAAGGAAAAGACATAGAAAGTCTTACTGTAATCTGGGCTGATCAGAATCGGAGATTCGATGATCACTTGCTTGATATCCTGAAAAGAGTTTTTCGCGTTGTCTGTCCATTTTACCTCAGCCCCTTTTTTCAGCATGCATGTTATGTGCTTGACTAATTCAACAAAATTGGGCACAAACCTTCTAACAAAATTTATCTTACCGAGCAGTGACTGAATGTCCTTTTTTGACCTCGACAAGGATAGATTTTGAATTGCCTCCACTCGTGCTAGATCAATCATCACACCTTTTGCTGAGACGATGTGGCCTAAGAGCTTTCCCTTTCTTACAACAAACTGGGATTTCTTGGGATTCAATGAGATCTTGAATTGTCTGCATTTTAATAACACTCTTTTTAGATGTTTCAGATGCTCCTCATGGCTACTGGAATACACTGTAATGTCATCAAGGTATATGAGGACAAACTTGTCCTTTTCTCCCACAAATGCTATATCCATGGCCCTTTGGAATGTGGCCCTGATGTTCATTAATCCAAAGGGCATCTTGGAGTACATAAAGGTCCCCCAAGGAGTGGTAAACGTAGTCTTCTCCTGATCATCAGGATGGAAAACAACCTGATTGTAACCAGAAAAGCCATCAAGAAAGGACATGACCTTTGCCCCTGAAATCCTCTGTAACAAGTGTTCCATCTTAGGAAGAGGATAGTTGTCCTTTTTAGAGCATTTGTTCAAGTTTCTGAAATCTACACACAATCTGACCTCACCATTCTTCTTCCTTATGATCACCAGATTGGCAATCCATTTGGAATATCTCAAGGGAACTATGATCTTGGCATCTAGGAGTTTTTTAATTTCTCTCTCAATCACTGGTAGCAGAAGGGGACTGATGGGCCTGAGTTTTTTCTTGAAAGGAATAGTGTCTTTTTCAAGAGGTATCTTATGCTGAATAATATCGAGATCGTAAGTCTTTAAATCACTATATTTCCAAGAAAACACATCAGAAAATTCCTTCAAAACACTACAGTATTTTGAATTCTCATCAACAGTCAATTCAGAAGACAAATTAACAAACTTGGGCTGGATTTTACCTCCTATATTATTCTCTTGAACAGCTAGATCTTTCTCCTTTTTGTCTGGCTAGTAAGGAACATCATTCTGATCAAACAACCTTTCCAGGGGTACCAAACCTCGAGGTATATAGTTGTTTGGTAACTGAACAATCTCATGATGACCCAACTTCTTCTTTAGCTCAGGTTCCTGTGATTCTTCTTCATTAAGATTCTGCTGATCAATGTGCAAATCATAAAACTCATCTACCACTTGGAGAAATCTATTGAGTTCATCATCATCTTCAAAAACTTTCCAATATTTGACATTATCAGGTAAGGAGGGTCGATATTTTACTTGAATCTCATAGCTGATCTTAGGGGGTATGGGAGGAATGAATGTGCTGGCTAAAATAGCAAGAGAATCAACGAGCTAATTCATATCCCTTGGTATGTATGAGATTTCAAAAACAGAAAAAGAATCTCACATCTTCCATACCTCGTCTCTGTAATATTTTAATCTGACATGATTAGCTTGAAAGGTGTTGTTTACCTATTGTACGATGAGGTCTTCATCTCCCCATACTTTCAAACCTTTTATCCCCATCTCTTTTGCTGAATTTAATCCCAACAACAGAGCCTCATACTCTGCTATGTTGTTAGTGGTTCTGAAGTCGAGCTTGAAAGACAAAGATATGGTCTCCTTTGAAGGAGAGATCAGAACTACTCCAGCACCTGCTGAGTCTTTAGTGCTGGCCCCATCGAAGTACATAGTCTAGACTGCAATGTTTTCACTTTCATATTGCTGTTCAATAGGCTTTACTAGCTGCATAGGAGTTGATCGACCATCATCAATCTGAAGGATGCATGAACTGAAATCCGTATCCACAGCATAGATAGGATGATTGACAAAATTCTTTCCATCGCTGATGATATAAGCAAGCTGGTTTTCCCTATAAAGTCTTTTCATTTCCCCTCCAAACACTGGAATCGTAGCATAGGAAATATCGATCTGTAATGTACCTCCTAATCTTTTTCCTCGTGAACGAGACAAAAGTAACCCAAACTTAGGTGGAATATCAACAACTACTACGTCCATAACCATACTCCTCATTGGTAATTGAGAAAGATTAATGACCATGTCTTTGATGAGGCCAAGACATATGACCTTTATAGAATCAAAGGAGAAAATATCTTGGTATGGTTTGGTGACTTCGAGCCCAATCTCATCCATCACTTCATTTGGCATAAGGTTATGTGATGCCCCAGAATCGAGCAAACAATTGTGAAGGATTTTGTCGTGGAAATTTAGTGATATGTAAAATGGTGGACAAGAATCATCATGGTATTCTATCATGGGTCCTATGGTCACTTTAGGCTTATCATCTTGTAGGTTAATGAAATCATCTGATGGAGAGGACTTAGGCTCAAGAGATTTTAAGATGGCTGCTTTAAAAGCTTCATTCCTCATGAGTTCAGTTAAAGGCATGGGTATCTTAACCTTTTGAATTTCCGATTCAATATTGAAAGAGAAAGATGATCTGTCTGAAACCTTTACCTCATTAGATGGAGCTTTGAGGCTGACTTGTTCCTTGACTGGGGGATGAACTTGTTTCTTCAATTGTTTTGCTGGAAGGTGGGTCTGTTTTTCAGGAGCGGGAGGCTGCTTGGCAACAACCTCTTTACTCTTTACAGGAGCATAATCTTCCTTGTTCTCCACAGGAGCAGTAGTGGGTGTTTTTGGAACAACATTCTTCTTTGACCTTAGGTTGTAACCTTTTTGATCATCTGTCAAGTAGACAGACCCTCCATCACTTGCTTCCTAAATTTGTTGATCCATCAGGGCCTCTTCATAGTCTACCTGTGTCAGAAATGAAGACTCATTCTCATCACCAAAATAGTTTATCTCATTGGCATCCTCAATTTCATCGGGAGATGGTTGTTTCTCTTCATCCAATACTGCATTTTGAAAAGGCGGTCTGATCCTCTTCTCATCAACTGGGTTTCTGTCTCTTTGAAGAATCTGAACTTGTGGGTTATTCCTTCTATAAGGAAAAGCATTTGGATTTCTCGGGGCGAAAGTATTTGGCTCTTTTGCTCTTGCTGATTGCTGATTTTGGACCTTCAATTTGGACATTTCGGTTGTCAGAATTTCTAGCATATTAGCCATCTTTTCCATTTTACTATTAGAAGAAGAAGAGGGCTGAACAACAGACTTCTTCTTCTCATCCCTTCCTTTAAGCTTCGGTGATGTTGTAATGTTAGACTCAACCTCGAGAGCAACATCTTGCATTAAAGCAAGCATGGCTAATCGTCTTTCTCTAAGGATAAGACAAAACTCTGCGTCAAAGGCAACAGAAAATGTGATCTTTGCCGATGCATCACTTGGTTTAATCTCTATAGGGATCTTACCAAACATTTTATTGAATCTCTTGATAAAGTTCGAGACCGATTCTCAATCTTCTCTCTTCAAATTTCCAAACTCAGAAATGTAGTATAACAGATCTCTTCTTTCTCCCGAATGTTTCAAGAATACTTCATCTAATTGTTCAATGCCAGTGATTGAATTTGCTGGTAGCTCTTTGAACCACTTTCGGGCTTGGCCATCCAAACTCTAAACAAAGACTCTAGTCCACACATCTTCTTCTGAAATATTTATGTTTTCTGCATAAGCATAAAAAGCTTCAATGTGTTCTTCAGCAGTATACTCCCCTGCTCCTGTAAACTTTGGCATGTATTTTTGGTAGTCACCTGTTGGCATGACAGACAGGGGATTTGGCAAGACAAGTGGGGCATATCTGTTTGCCAAGATCTGTTCCATTCTGGTCAAAGGGGTAGCCATGACGGTCTTGGTGATTGATACATATGAGGAACTTGCAGGAGATGATGGAGGATATGAGGAACATGTAGGAGATGATGGAGGAGATGAATTGCCTGAGTTAGAGTAGAATGGTTGTCTTACTTCACCCTGAGAAGAAGTTTTAGAAGTAGGTGGAAAGTAAGACGATTTATAAAACTGACTGAGCAACAAAGCTAGGTTTTCTTCACCCTTAGAGGATAGATCATGGAGAATTTCTTCAAGGATAGGCAGATTAGTGTAAGTGTGTAAAACACCTTTCGCAGGTTTGATAGGTGATGAATCAAAAGAAGATGAAGAGGGATTTTCTTTCTGTTGGGAGGATTCAGTATTCAGTTCTTTTGGCTGGGATGAAATGTCAATCTCAAGGACAAAATTAGTAATATTAGAAGAAAAAGAAGGTTCTTCTACCTTAGAAACTTGAGATGAATTTTTTATTTCCTGGGAATTTTGAGTTTCGGCAGGGGATTCAACCAAAGACTTTTTAGATATGAAAGGATGAGTATCAGTTGGAATACCTGAATCAATTGCACTTGCAGATCCGGAAATCTATCTTTGCAAAGCTTTTCCCTTGCTAATGATCTTCTTTGGATCAGGAACTGATGTTGTCAATGGGCCTTCTGGGTTTTCCCTGGTGTGAGATCTTTTGGGAGCCACCTCGTTTCAATGGAGTTGCCAGATAGAAAATGTACAACCTGATAGTGTCTACTTCTTGTCTATCATCAAGAACTAGATCTATGTCGTCTCCCAGAGAAGCTGAGCTTCGATCTCCTCTCCCCAAAAACGACACCAATTTGTTATCACTCCAAGAAACTCTCCTAGGCTGTAAGTCAGAGATGCCTGGTAACTTACTCTTTTTGGAAATATTTTCTTAATATTTGATGTGTTTTTTGGATCAAGATGAATATCTAGGGACTGGACTGTGTTTTCAAGACTGTCTAGAAATATAAAATCTCACAAGGCCTTCTAGTCATGCAGTCAGATAAGGTTTGATTAAATGGAGGAGAAAATAGTTATTGAACTAGACTATACTCATATAAAACAAGCAGAATGGGTTTAATAACCAAGGGAATAACTTATGATTATCAACTAAATCAATCAATTGTGAGATGACAGTCACATACAGATTGAATGAGCATCAACAAAGAACATTCACTCATAAGATATTAGAGAACAGAAAAGAGAAGTCTAACAACACAACTGAAGGAAGCTTGAAATTTTTCATATAATAAGAATAAGTCTTTCTTACAGTAGCAGCATGTAGAACCCAAAATTGAACCCTTGGTTCATCTTCTATCCTAAGATTTATAGCATTACAAGGTAGTTCTAAGATCCTGAAAACAACGATCAAATATACTAAACATAGTAACTCAAAATTATGTCTGGAAAAGAAGTGGGATGCTTCCCCAAAATGAGGCAAATCCCAGATTTATCTCTGTTGATTGTTGGTGTAGTGTAGAACAACCTCTCAAGGCTAGATGCTGACTTTCAAATAGAGACTAAGTCGAATTTGTTGATGTGGCCAAGTGCTCTGCTTTTCTGTCTTAATTAAAGATGTCCATAGACCTTTAAAATAACTCTTTTCTCCATGAGTTGTCAAAAACAACTGCTGGAATAGACTTGATAATTCATCAATCATTCATTCGAAAAGATCTTAAATCTTTTCATATCAAAAATCCTTGATCTGTGTAAAAACTCGTTCAATTCTGGACACACAGGATTTTGGTGGTTGTCTGGAAAAGTTTCTGGGCGAGTTATCCATCGAAAGCACCTCTTTTCAGTGGTTAATGAGCACATCGTAGGCTCTCCTAAACCACCGAAAGTTAAACTTTGAAGAATTTCAAAATTGCAAAAATGTTCATCCTGAATCCTCTTTTAATACTCAAACTTTCTTAGATGCCGCAGTCCTGGTTCGTGCAGACCTACGAACTTTTGCTGACTGTGTAGGGGGTTCTGGTACATCCATTATAGTTGTGGCTAAATTAGCCAAAGTGTCCAACCAGTTTGTTTCTCTTTAGGTGATTCAAACTCCTTAAGCTTGAGCCTCAAAATCCTGAGCTGCCTGTATAATTTCATATTTTCTCTGATCAATTCTCTGTTTCTATCTTTGATTTTATCATGTTTTTATTTAAGAGTTTGATTCATTTTGAACAGTTCATCATTTCTCTCAGTGAGGCCTGTGTTTGCTTTTTTGATTACCCTCTCCAGGACTTCCATCTCATAAATCTCTCGTAGGAGCTTGTTGATTTTCTTTGTCTTACCTTTCTTAGGCCTGCTTGAGGAGGCCTTTGCTTTTGGTTGCTTATGGGTCTCTGGAAAACTAGATGAAGGTAGACTTGAATGAAAATATGCATCCTGTTTGTTTTGCAAGTTATCCTATTTCTTTGCCACCCCCTGCTCTGATTCAGAGTCACTATAAGGTAGATTGAGAAGGTTTTTTCCTGTGACAGGGTTTTTATATTCAAACTATAATTTCCTCTTGATTCCTCCCTTCTTCCTAGGGGATGCTTTTATAGAGTCTCTGAGCATTGAGATTCCTTTCCTCCTCCTGTGATTACTCCTAGGAGTAGGAGCCTTTCTGCCTCTAGCCTTCTTAGCTTCTGTCTCTGGAGGTCTTTCTGTCAGAAACTCATTTCAAAACAAGAAGAAACCCCACTCAATTTGTTTCCTCTGCAGAGCTTCTTTCACAAGGAGGGTAATCAACCCTTGATGTGATAATCTGCTTATAACTTTAGCAGGCTGGGCTTTCACCTGTCTTTCCATCTTAGTCAGGGTTTTATGAAAGAAGTAAGGATTGTTTATGTGTTATCTGCCTGTGAAATGGTTCAGCAGTTTAAAATGGTAATACATTACCCTGTTGTAACGTCCCTCACAGTTGATATACACCAAAATCGCCCTCAGCGGGGATTTCCACTTATATTCCAGATAGGATATGGGAATATCCTTCTTCCAAGTCAAAGCTTTATGCACTGGTAAAAAATACGACCTGAATTCAACATTTGAAGGTGAAGAGGTTTTAAACCAACAGTCCCCCGTTCTAGATAACCCTGTGTATTCGGCAATAGCTGCTTCATCTATAATAAACTCATCCCTGCCTATTTTAGCAATCCTTCCATCATAGGAGAGGGCAAATGCTTCGGCCACTTGTTGGTGAAAGGTTGTCAATTTTTCACAGTAAGTGAAAACTCCGGCCTGTTTAAAACACTCTGCGACCTGTGGATGAGCTTCAAAATACCACATGCCATCCACTTCGGATCTCAAAGCTGGACTTGATTTTGACATGACTTGATGCCGACTGTACCTGATACTGTGGGAATCAAAGTGTTCGGGAGGCAATGGCTCTGGGAACTAGGAATATAGTCGATACCACTTATGAAAAACCAGTGAAATCGGGTGACAAAGCATAGGATTAATGAATTCAATAAAACACTGACCTACTCTCAGATGACAATCTAGCTGAGGAATGTCGAAACTTCAGATTTTCGGGGGGCAATGGAATTTCTAGAACTTTGAAAGAGAATAGTTTCCGATCTTACCTGATAACCCGACCAGGTTTCCTTGACTCAGGATGCTTGCTGAACTCGAAGACCCTTTGAAAATCGCCAGAGAACATGGGATCAAGATTTTGAAAATACGATTTACTGATAAAATCATGATCTTGTGGTTGTCTTTAGTGATCTTCGGGATTCATTATAACTCATGAAGTTTTCAGGTGGAGGAATGACCTGGTAATAATGGCTGGCGTACTTTCCACTGAAATGGAGGGAGCTCCGTGCAATCTTATCTGCCAATAACTGCTCTATGTGGATTTGAAATGATCAATGAAATGGATAAGACACAGGTGCTTTGAACCTTTCAGATGGACGCAACGAATGTGCATCATCTCCCGCAATGCGAGCTTTCGGCGGTTGTATTTCTAATTATTGCACCAATATTTGACATCTGGCTCGTGCGAAAGAAAGAGCTTTCGTTTTTCCCATTCAAACACTTTCGGTGGTTACTTGCCTTCTGCTTCAACCCCTTTATCTGCTGAAAATGAGAACTTTCAGTGGTTAATGAGCACAATGGAGGCTTGCCTAAACCACCGAAACCTGATATTTTTCTATTTTCTTGACCGAACTAGAATCAACATTTCTTTTGAGATAATTTTGGAAATACAGACTCTCTAACTTATTTATGGAAATTTAAAAAAAATCAAATTTAGAACCCAACCTATCATCTAAAATCAAATAAAATCCACTGATTTATTTGAGGAGTTAACAGGCGGAGCCTAGAAATGGGCTCTACCTCAAAAAGTATTACTCATAGCATGGTCACTGTGGGTAACTTTTTGTAACATATGTATAGTCTTTGTGCTATTACTTTTTTACTTTTATTTTGAAAAACGTGTTATGGACGTGTCATTGATGTTATCTTTCGTCACTATGGCAGATGTCAAGGGAGTTTGAGGTGTTCATTGGGTATGCGGACGGTGCTAGTCAACACATGCAGAGGCTTGCCTCCGCAACTTGGGTAATCTTTACACCACAGGGTCAGTTGTTATCTTTTGGAGGGATATTCTTAGGCGACACCACAAATAATGTTGCTGAGTATAGTGCAGTTATTGAGTTGCTTCGTGACGCTTTGTCATTGGGTATCTCTCAGCTCTGGGTCTATCTAGATGCTCAACTAGTTGTGTCACAGCTAAACAGAACATATCGAGTTCATGACCCAACGTTACACCGACGATTCCTTAGGGTACGTCTCTTGGAACGCAAATTTGATTATATTACATATTTTCATGTTCCTAGGGGTCTAAATCAAATCACAGATACTCTAGCTAATAACATTTTAGATTGGCATCTTGCTCACATATAAAAAGATCATGATCACACACATGTAAATACATTTTTGTACACATAATCCATAAGACACAAAAAAGAAATAAAAACCATATATAAACATCATAAAATTATCAGAGTACATAGATGGGCACAAGCGACTCACAAGTGGGAACCATAACAAGTCATCGGGGCTTATGCCCTCAAAAAATATATACAACAAGGTGCTCGTGGCACATAAAAATTTTAAAAGTCCGCTCAGGGCCTGTGGGCCCTGTTATAATCATGAACAGCCTGGGCCAAACATCTGAATAATCGGACCCATGTCCGAGGTGCCCCCACAACGTGAGTCTGCATAGAGGGTGGTAAGTCCTCTATCTTTTCCATGGGAACTGTGCGAGTGAGCGCAGTGAAGTTCCGCTCAATCCTCCTAAGAACCCTCTCGTCCTCCCCTGCTGGGAGGTTCCCTGCCACTGCTACTCCCTCGATGGCGGCAGCTGCAGCCTCTGGCTATGGGTGGCGCCTGTTTCGAGCATAATCGGTAGGTCGCACGGGTCCCACATCTGCACGCAATACAATGTTCACCCATCAAAAACTCTGGTATACAAAAGAATGCTATATATCTCAAAAAGAACAAAAAAAATTAAATATACCCCAAAAAGAGGATGGGAAAAGTATTTTCTTTATTGGAAGCATCATGAGTCGCCCTTGGAATAAGCACATATGTCCGTTTGATTCATCAGACTATGGGATGTAGTACGACCTTAGGAAGCTGTGCTCGATATACAAAGTTGTGTCCTCCACCGTTTGGTTACTCTTCCAAACATATGGAGAATTTGCGTTGCTTCCTGCTTTGTAGAATTATGATTAACATATATGCGGCCTGAGTCTTATCACTTATCGTGCTATTATCCAAGGGAAGTTTGTCACTAAGCCTGAGTCGTCCCCTCTGCAATGTGTCTCTTGTCCGCATACCCGACCATCCTGAACATCCAATCAAGTCTTTGTTCGAAATCACTGAAGCCTTCAGTCCGATCATCAAGATTATCAAGTCCATAACCGACGCGCCATCGAAGACCTCTGGGTAGTGCAGTCGTACACTCATATTACACTCCTACCCAAGTTTTATAAGACTTTGAAGTTGTTTCTCGAGCTCTGAAGTACAACCATTAGGCCGAATCAGCTTCTGGGAGATGGATACTTTCTATGTATATCTTTCTGATTTCGATATGTAGCTCTGTTGTGTATTGTTCGTGGCTACTCTTTATAGTTATTTGACATGGATATACAATGTATTTGATTGGTAGCCATGGTTCTATTTTATCCCGAGCATGGGTATGCCCGCCTCGGTAAGACATTTGATATTTGTTGCAGATGGCACCTCCTGATTCCTGATTCCTGGGCTCACTCATTCAGCATATCAGTACAGATTGGTAAAGAATTGGTAATGTATTTCGGCCATCAGATGCTATTCTGACCTCACACATTAGGGGGCATCTGTTATAACACTAAATTGCACCATACATGCTTACCTGGCATCAGGCCTACTCATTGCCCTTCGTTGCCAAAACATCTGCTGAGAAACCTCTTCAAAAATCCTCTTGAGAAAGTGACACGCGCCCTAACCCACTACTGCACGCGTTGGAATCCTGGCAGGCCTACTACTACACGCGTTGGAACGCTGGCTGACCTACTATAGCCTGCGTTTACCTAACAAAGCACAAAAACAGGAAATTTTCTGACGGGACGAAAATATTTGGGTCAGTTAACTGGAACTCCCAGCCATGCATGGCCAAGAGTTCGTCCAAAATCCTAGCTCCTTCTAGCCTATAAAAGGAGGGGTAGGGGTACTATTTGGAAGGAGGAAAAACATAGCAAAGAAACTCTGCCCAATTGTCGAATCCATTTGTCCCAACCCTTTAGCCTTTCCTGAAGCTTAAGGAGAATTAAAGAAAAGAAGTTGGAGGACAAAGAAGAGGAGGAGCCCAGGATCAGGATTGAGGAACGATGGCCGGTCTTTATTATTATTGTAAGTTGATTCATCTTGAGATTAATAAAAGAATACTTTTCCCGTCCCAATGCACGAGTGATATATATTTTATTTGATTTATTCTTAATCTCTAACCCTTAGGTAGAAGAATAGCATGCATGCGTAGTGTTTTGTCTTGATTGTAGGGTTGTCTTTGGAAGGAGCAGCGAGAGCAAGCGGATAAAGCACAACGGAGGATCTACATCAAACATCGATAGAAAAAGGTTAGTAGGTATTTTCCATGCTTGTGTGTGAGAAAGGGGTTTGAGTATTGGGGTGATAGGTTAAAAGTGTTTTCTTTAAAGGTCATGATCTGCGTACAAGTTCAGCCCTAGCTTGTTAGTCCGTAGGGTATTATTTCCCAACAACACAGATATGTTGTTACCTCCTGGAGAGGTGTGGGAACATAGAGGTATGTTGATGTTTTTTATGTTTCTGATGATTTTGATAGTATAGCATATGTTGTATGTATGGATGGATGATGATGCTATCATTGTTTTCTGTATGTGCAGATGTGGGGCCGTGAGGTTGAAAGGTGGATATGATTGGAGCTTTGTCTTGTTAAGGGCCCATGAGACTGCCACATGAAGAGAGGCATCAGAGGGATGAGGCTGGTGCAAGTCCAGCTGATGATGCTAGAGCTGGTAGGAGGCACAGATTCAACGACACTGGTGGCCATTAAATTCTCCTCAAGGAGAGGTCGACGGGGTGCTTGAGGACTTCCACTGTTAGTTGGAGGTGGTACTACATGGAGTACCTAAGGGCCTATGGACTTAGATATAATATGAGGGATTCTTGGAGTGGTGCGTGGAAGGATCGACAGAGTTGCGGACCCTGATCTGCAGAGCAATGGTGGCAGAAACAATGATTACTGGTCGATTTCCACATGGACCGGGAGGACCCCCAGCTGGTGGGGCACTTCCTCCAGATAGAGGACCTCGGGGTGGTTCTCTAGCGGCACCATGAGTGCTTGATGTATTTATTTTTTGTATGTATATAGGCCTACGAGCCTATGTTGTATAGGGTAGTGTGACACCTATTTTATACCTATAGGGATGAGGGGGTTCACCTGCCTACGGGTGATGTACATGTTGTATGTTTTTTTGTAAACATTGATGGTACATTGATCGATATATATATATATATATATATATATATATATATATATATATATATATATATATATATATATATATATATATATATATATATATATATATATATATGGATATACATTTTTGGGATCTTTGCGATGTTCACATGTGATGATGTTTGGTGATGCTTTTTATGATGTCTAACCTATATCCTGTGACAGACTTTTGATGATTTATGTATGTGTAATGGTGTATTGACATGATAAATGCCAATCTAACACTAGGTTATCCATGTTATCTACTATTTGATTGAATTTTTATGGAATATGTGTAAATGTAATTGAATCAAAATGTCGAGATAAGAGTCTAACTTGCAGGTATTTGCGGAAGAGGCAAGGATTGCTGACACGGTACACATTGTTGAGTTGCATGACGAAAAGATAGGAATCTAATAAGACACTAAGGTGGCGAATATGGAGATGACTGGCTTCAGCGAGGAGGCCAATGATAGCTGTGTATTCAACCTGGTTATTGGTTGTTGAGCCCAGACATATGCTGCTGAAGTGGAGAAGTTCATGTGAGGTGGTATAAAGGGCCCAAGCGACCAAAGCGAGATTCTATGTCCATCGACTCACTCCATCAGTGTAACCGATGTGGTAGTTCGATGGAGGAAGCATCTCTCAATAACACAAATGGTAGATCAGAAATAAGGCATGGGGGGGAAAGAAGAAAAGACTCTACAAAATGTGTACAAAAAAGAAAAGGCCTAGTGTAGAATGAGTATGCTCAGGCATAAAATTTCTTTAAGTACAACCCGTTGATGGGTTCTTTGAGGGGGTAGCCTTTGGTAGAGGCCAGGATGTATGCGCCTTTAGTGAGGCAATTTTGGATGATGTAGGGTCCATGCCATAATGACTCGAATTTTCCATGGCCGAGGGTATCGTGAGTGATGTCGTAGGCAAGGATGAGGTATCCTTCGTTAAATGAGCGAAGGTTGACATGGTGGTCAAAGGTGGCCTTCGACCATTTTTTGTTTACTGGGACGGGGTTGGAAACCCATGACATGTATGTGATGGGGTATATGAACCCTGTGGTGCATATTTTGTCAATTTATACCTTGATGGATGCTTCTTTGGATGGGTGCAATGGGTGTTGCTTTGACAGACAAGGGTGATATCTGGCCATCTGTCGATATGATGTTTGACAATAGAAGGATCAAGGTCAGGCATCTTTGTGTATGACCAGGCAAAAATGTCCTGGTATTCCTGGAAGAGAGCTTTGTAAGCTATGAGTTCTTCAGGGGAGCATGCGGTGCCAATGGTGATTTCCTCTATGATTCTTGGTTTGACGAAAATGCCAATTTTTATAGTGGGGGAAATGTTGGCCATGTTACCTTCTTCAAAATCATCATGGGCAAGGATAGGGTTGTTGAACCGGTCTATATGCCTGGATGGAATGAAATCTTTGGTTTCAATTTCATATATGGTGTTTTGGCTAGGAGAATCGAAGTCTTCCTATGAGAGAAAGAGCACTCTATGATGAAGCACATTCCATGGGCAATCAGGGGTAGTTAGTTCTTCCAGGATATCTTCGTCGCAATGAAAAATGAGAGAATATAAGGGGTTCGGGGAAGTAACATTGGTGACTTTCACCATGTGATTGTCTTCAGGTGGAGAAGAGGTAGAGGGGGTGGCACAAGTAGGTTGCGATGGTTTGCTCGATATGAACCAAATGTCGAGATATTGTAGGTTAAAATTTGTGGTCGGGTGTAAGATTTCTGTGGGGAAATAAACTGGAGAATTGGGGGGATTTGGGGGAAAACCCTCATATAGGCTATCCATGGACCATGGAGGAGTGGGAATTTTCTCAGTCTCAGGAGAGATAATATGAAAAATATCTGGAGATGGAGTAGGGGTAATCACTGGTATCACTGGAAGTGGGGTGATTGGAGGATTTTGAATAAGGGTCATTTGACAATGCATGTATTCAATAATCGTGGGACACTGGTAGGTGAAATGATCAAGTGAATCATAGAGAGAGAAAGGACATCTTATCTGTTCGTTGACTCAGGTTGTGACATAATGGATGTCAGTGACTCGGGTACTTGATGACGTGGATGGAGGGGGTGCTTGCTGAAATATTTGGCGTATTGCCGTTAGCATCTGTCGAAACTGAGGTAGTGCATAACAATGGTGGGTGTAATGGCCATAATATGAACAAATGGCATACACGAATCTATTTCGCAACCCTTTTCTACCTATAGTAGGGGACATGGTGGCAGTACTAGGTGTTCTTGGTGAAGCGACGAGTGATGTGGTCGCTTGGGGGAGTTGGATCAGATTGCGTAACTCGGGGAGATAGGGACATCTGTTTGTAGGGTGTCCTTCTTTATCGCATAATGCACAAGGGGGATGAACTCGGGGGGGAAGTGGAGTGGTGGGCTCTTTCTTATTCTGTCATCCCCCAGCTGTAGCGATGGTGCTAGCAAGTGGGGCTGAGGGTGGTGCAGTTGGAGTGAGTACTGGAATCTGCATCGGGATTCCTTCTGTTTGGGTAGGGAGAGATCATTGAGGGACCATCATGGGAGGATGTAGATACCATACCAGAATGACAAGAACCATGTTAGGAAGGGTAAGCATTGCGGATACCTGGAAGGATTGTACTCTCGGTGGGGGGTAGAAGAAGGGAATTTGAGTAATGGTTTGGGGGACTGTCTCCCAAATTGGGATTTGACCCTGGGGGAGAGTGAAGTCATGGGTAAGTGGTGTCATGGGGTTCTCAGGGGGTTCCTAAGGTGATATGTCTGGGACTAGTAGGATGCCAGGGGGTGAAGAAGCCTCGGTGGGAGGAATGGTATCTCCAATTTTTGTTCCATCAGAATATATGACACACATTTGTGCTCAGGGATGTAGGAGTGAAGGTGCTCCATGGTACGTCCCTAGTAAGGACGGGTCCTTGAAGATTCTGGGGCCCATCTCTATGAGTGGGTAGGCATCAAAATTAGTGTGGAAAAGAGGTAGGATGTTATCGATGTTGGAGGAAGAGTTGGGCTCATAATGTGAAACTTGGTCGATGGTGTTAGCGTCAGAAGTCACTCCTCGATTGCAGCAGGAGCAGAACCCAACTCCCATCAGTTTATGTCACGAATTGGTTTAATGGGGGGGTCTAATGGATGTAGAATACCAAAATATCATTTTAACTCAAAATAACCAGGGGCATTTATGCATAGATAAGTGAGGTCTCGACCTAACTTCAGTCAGTAAGTGTAGTAAAGGGTGAGTGGATGAACGAAAAAATAAGAAAATATCTAAATACAAGCTTATCTTGAACGAGAGCTTCAAACACTAATATATGACCTAAAAGTAATAACTACGATAGCTAGGTGATAAAACCTTCATCACAATGCTAAAGTAACAACTTGACTAGATCTTCCATGCCCAAACTACTCAGTGCAAGAGAAAGAATAAGATAACACAGAAAACTGGTTAAAACTGATAAGATCATTGTAGTGATCAAACATACATCATCCTACGATGTCACATCCCTTGACTGGATCTTCCAATTATGAGTGTTCTAACACAACGTTTACAAGAGGAGGAAAGAGACTGACTTTCATTAAATGAGAAATCTCACAATACAATCCAGAACCAGAGAACCAGAGGCCTCTTCTTAAAACTTTACAAGTGGGAGCGTATCTCTAACATCAACCCCTTACAAAATACAAAAACTGATTCTATATACTCAGAAAAACTCGACTCCTCGGAAGCAGGAGGGTAGTTGAGACATTAAATTCCAAATTAACATGTGCAGGCTCCTCTTTTCAGATGAGGACATCGAATTGGCATGGCTCTCAGGAAAACTCTTGACAGGGAGACCTTGGGAAGACTGCCTACCAGAGCCTCCATGCCTTACATTTAAGGAGTGAGGTGAGGTTTCAACCACCTCCTCCCACTTTCATTTATTTCTTACAGGTATCAGGATTGAGGCTGAGTTGAATTGACACCTGGAGAATGTGGCGATCCCTTCTGCAACTAATCCCTTTGCGCAGCTCTTTCTATCACCCCAACCAACCACGGGCTGTGACCCTGTGCCTATCTTCAATGGTGCTTTCAAAACTTCTCCTTTCGGGAAATTCCACCACTCTAACCTCTAGGATCCCCGGTGACTAAAAATGAAAAACGAACCTCCATATGAGCGATTGGATTTGGCTTCAAAATCAGTGGACACGATCCATTTTCCCTTGAGCACATTGGCTCTATGCCCCTCATTTTTTTTGTCCCCACTCCATACGATCTTGGGGATACGATCATGTGCCTCTGCAAGGACGGATCAGATCGATCCTTGATCAATGATTCGTCTTGTATTTCATGGGTTCTCCCACTGAGATTTCTTATTCCCTTACTTTCAAAATCCTCGACACTAGATCCGCGAAAGGCTTAACAAATGCCAACTGTCCCCAAGGATTGACGACCCCAATCTTCTTTCACCGAACAACCACGATCAATTGTCTCTCAATGAGTGTTTAAACTCAATAGGCCCCCACTTTATCCCTGCTACCTCGTGACCGGGTGCTAGGACCATGGGCCTGCACCCAAAGGTGCCTTTGCATTTCTCGTTTCAGTGATGGAATTGAGTCGACCCTTGTATTTCGAAGTCCTAGTAGCCGAAAGCACAACCGAGCTTGATCAGGCGCCATGTGTCCCGAATGGATCGGACGACCATGATCATTTCATGGAATATGTGTTCTTTGTCTCAGGCCTTTACACTGTGTTAAACTCCAGACAACTTCATGGCCCTAGTTTACCTGATGTCCGTCGATCTGCCTTGATGATAGATCCTTTCCATTGAATACTTGATCACCCATATGCTATCATTTTAAGCCCGAAATGGATATTTGATGCATGTTGTGCTTGGGGCGCTTATGGATGCAACCTTGGATAACTTCATTTGATGGGTCTTAACCCCCATTTCATTCATTTTTCACTAAGGACCTGTATCCAGAGAGAAGCTTCCCCCTTACAAGAATATGTGCTAACATAAGGCTCCATGGGGGATAGAGTCCTCCCTATGAGGCTCTAAGAACTCTTTGCAGTTTTAGTGCCTTACTGTTGGGATATGGAGTCATTTATTAAGCCGAAAATAAATAGAAAAACAATATTTAAAAAAACATAGGAGCCGTCTAAGGCTCAAACAAAACATTTCTTCAGGAAATGCCCATTTATTGGGCCATTAAAAACTTCTTCACCCTCCAAATCCCACAACCTGTACGTGTTATTTAAGAACACTTCAGAGATTTTTAAGGGCCTGATCCAGAGGGCATCAAACTTGTTGTGTTTGCCCCTATCCTGCCTAGGTGCATCCCACTTAAGCACCAAATCTCCCAGCTCGAATTCCTCCTTCCTAACCTTCCTATCAAAGGCCTGCTTGATCTTTTGTTGATGACTATGAGCTATTTCCATTACCTGCTTCTTGATCTATTGCACTTCCACCATTTGATGAATTCTTCTGACAATATGGTCTGGTTCTCCTTCATGATCTTGAAAGAATTTCGCTACAGGTAAAGCGAGTTGAGTGGGAAACATAGCCTCCACCCCATAAACAAGTTGAAAAGGGGAGGTGCCCAAGGACTTCTTTGTTTTCACTTGATCGGCCCATAGCGCGAATTTGAGATTTGAATCTCAGGCCCTCTTATTGTCTTCCAATAATGTTTTAATGAGTTTGATTAGGCTTTTATTGGAAGATTTTTCCACTCCATTTCCTTGAGGATAATAGGAAGTGGAGTGAATTAGTGAATTCTCAAACTGCTCACAGAACTTAACTAGAGGCTCAGACTTGAAAGAAGCAACATTATCAATGACAATTCTACTAGGACAACCAAATCTGGCTATGATATCCTCTAGGAAGCTGATAATTACCTTGTGTGAAGCACTCCTAGTGGGGACAACTTATATCCACTTGGTGAAATAGTCTGTTTCAGCCAAGATCCATCTGTGTTGGCCACTTGAAGGAGGATGAATTTCTCCAATGAAGTCCAACCCCCACTGTTGAAAGGGTGTTGGAGCTACTACAATCTTTAGAGGTAGATATTTGAGTTGTTGCTTTCCTGAGAACCTTTGGCATTTGATGCAAGCTCTGACTTCTCTGCAGATATCAGTGAACAAGGTGGGCCAGTAGTACCCAACCCTAATAATTTTGTGGGCTGTGGTATTCTAGAAATGATGCCCTCCACAAAGGTCTATATTGAAATAAAACATAACTTTCTGGGCTTCCCGTGGGTTCAAACACCTCAGAAACACCCCTAGAGGCTCTCTCCAGTACAAGACTTGGTCAATAAGGCAATATCTGACCTCCTTGAACTTCAAATCTCTTGCCTTGCTTCTTCCCATCCCATTAGGAGGCTTCAACTCTTGTAGAAAGTACAAAATGTTTCTTTACCAGGTGCATTCTGCTAGTGATAAGACACCCTGAGAGATTTTGTTGGACGACCCAGCTTGCTGATTTTATGAGCAAGAATTAATGAAGCTAACCCCCAAGGCCTTACAAAACCAGTAGCTTGGCCAAACCCTACCCTTTAACCAACTTGGTGGGATTTATATCTACGTCAAACTCAAGGATCTTGGCAATCCATTTACCTCTTCTCCCATCTATGTCAGTCTGTGTAAGGATGTCCTTCACAGAGGCTGAAGGAACATATGCAATCACCTTTGAGTGCAAGACACAGACTCTGAAAGCTTGGAGAGATTTCACCAAGGCATAGGATTTTTTCTCCATGATTTCATACTTGATTTCTGCATCTCTTAACGCCTTAATGAAGAAGGAAATGGGTTTCTCTCGCCCTTCCTCATTTTTTTGCAATAAGACCGCTGCTATTGTATCAAAAGAAGAAAAATAAAAAACTAGGATATCCTTGGAATAATCAGGACTGATCAGCACAGGTGCCTCAGTCAATGCTTTTTTTATTTGGACAAAAGATTCCCTGGGTTCAACAGTCCATTTTACTTCATTTCCCTTTTTGAGCATGGCTCTGATACGTTTCACCAACTCAAAAAAATTTGAGATGAACCTCCTCAGAAAGTTAATCTTCCCCAAGAAAGCCTAGACTTCCTTTTTAGACCTGGGAAGTGATAGGGTTTCAATTTCCTCTATCCTACTGGGATCAATTCTCACTCCCTCTATTGATACTATATGGCCTAACAACCTCCCCTCCTTCATAGCAAACAAAGTTTTCTTGGGGTTTAAGGAAAGGCAAAACCTCTTGCATTTCAAGAAAACCTTCCTCAAGTGACAACAATGCTCTTTATCAGAACTGGAGAAGTCTATGATGTCATCTAGATAGATCACCACAAATTGGTCTTTCTCCCCGATGAAGGCTATGTCCATGGCACGCTGAAATGTTGCTCCTGCATTCATTAATCCAAAAGGAATTTTGGCATACATGAATGTGCCCCAAGGAGTGGTGAAGGTTGTTTTTTCTCTGTCCTCGGGCATGACTGATATCTGATTATAGCCAGAAAAACCATCAATCATGGATATCCTAGATGCACCAGTTACCCTCTGCAACATGTGTTCCATGTGTGGCAAGGGATAGTTGTATTTCTTTGAGCTCCTGTTCAGGTTTCTGAAATCAACACAGAGTCTGATTTCTCCACTTTTCTTCCTCACCAGGACCAAATTGGCCAACCATTCAGAATATCTCAAGGGGACAATAATTGGGACATCTAACAAATTCTTCACTTCTCTCTCCATGACAGGAAACAACATGGGATTTATCTATCTTAGTTTCTGCCTAAATTTCTTAGCCTCTTACTTCAGTGGGATCTTGTGTTAAATGAGAGATGTGTCATATGTTTTTAGGTCTTCATAGGTCCATGCAAACACATCAGCAAATTCTCTTAATAACTCAGTATATTTGGCCCTATGCTCTTTGGTCAAACTGCTTGACAACTTGACGAACTTAGGCTCCTCCTGTGTGCCAATGTTGCACTCAGCTGTATCAACATCTTCATTTGAAACCCTACACTTTACTACCACATTACTCCCATAGAACAATATTTCTAAAGGGACTCGTCCCTTAAGAAAGTGATTGCTACGTAGATGAATAATATGGTGATTAGGAATTTTATTTAAAAATGCCTCAAGGTGAGGGTGACTTTCGAGATCAGGATCCTGATCAATGTGCAATGCAGAGAATTCATCGACAGACTCAAGAATTTTTTTGATTTCAAGATCATCTTCGAATACCTTCCAATGCTTGATATTTTCCAGTACAGATGGCCCATATATTATCTCAACATCATATTTGATCTTAGGTGGCAGAGGGGTCTTGAACAAACTAGTTGAGACAACTAAGGAATATGCCAAAGTATTTTCCTCTCTTGGAATAAAATAAATTTTGAAAGCTGAGAAGAAATTATCAATTAGGTCCCACACCTCATTTTTGTAACTCCTGAGCTGAGGATGTTTAGCCCGATAAGAATTTCTGACCTGTTGGATTATCAACTCAGCATCTCCGAACACTGCTACCCCCTAAATTCCCATTTCTTTTGCAGCCCTTAAACCCAGAACAAGAGCTTTATACTCTTCCACATTATTGGTAGTTTCAAACTCTATCTTGTATGACAGGGATATGGTTTCCTGACAAGGCGACACAAAAACTACTCCAGCACCAACGCCTTCACTAGAAGAAGCTCCATCGAAGAACATCTTACAAACAAAGGTAGTTGGAGGAGGTATCTCGTGATTAAATATGGGATGCTTTATGATTTGAAAAGGGGCTTCAGGAGTATCAGTGAGTTGCAATAAACTAGACCCCAAATCAATGTCAAGTGCAAAGATAGCATGATTGGTGGGGTCTGCTTCATCACTAACAATGTAGGTCAGCTGAGCTTCTCTGTACAACCTCCTGTGTTCCCCTCCAAATACTAGAATGGTGTCATATGTGAGATCCATTTGTAATGTTCCTCCAAGTTTTTTAATCCAAGATATTGACAATAGCATGCCAAACTTGGGGGGAACATCAGCTACTACAATGTCCATGACCACACTCTTCATTGGCAGCTGAAATAAAGAGACCACCAAGTCTTTGATGACTCCAAGGAATTGCATCCTTCTTGAATCAAAAGAGTACAAATCATGATAGGCCTTTGTCACATCCAGTCCCAATTCCTCCATGACTATTTTGGGCATAAGGTTGTGGGAAGCTCCTGAATCCATAAGGTAATTATGCAACACATTATCATGTATGTTCAGGGATGTGTAGAAGGGAGGGGATGAATCGTCTCTGTCTTCTACCATGGGACCTAGGACGGCTGTTGGATTTTCATATTGAAGATTTACTAAGTCTGTGGAAGGCTGGGGGGACTCAGATTGTAGCAGTTTGGAGAGGGACCTTTTGAAACCTTCATTTTTAACTAGTTCTAAGAGGGGTACGAGAATGCTAATCTTTTAAATTTTGTGCTCAAAACTAAAGGAGGAAGGAGGCTTAGGAGTTTCCCTTACCTCAGAGACAGGTTCTTTGGCTGTTGGCAAAGTATTCTAAGTTTTCTTTTCCTTAGTAGTGATTTCTATAGGCTTAACAAGATTCTCTGCTATGAGGGGTTGATCGTGAATGTCAAAATTTCCTTCTTTCTTATTTGACCTGAGATGGTATCTGTTAGGAGTGTTGTTGGCCTTTTCCCCTTTACTCAACTCATTGATTTGATTTTTCAAAAGGGATTCTTCATATGTAGATTGAGTCAAATGGGGGAAAGGGGAAGTGTCTTCAATACAATGAATTTCAAGGTCGAGCTCCTCTTCAATCCCCATTTCCTCGTCGTTAATCAAGTTATTTTGGAGAGGGTATTGAATCCTCTAATGATATCTATCTCTATTCCTCTGTTCCCTTGGAAAATCCCGTGGCACATTGTTACTAGGCCCCTTAAAGCTTCTGTTATCAGTATTTTGGGGATTTTTGTACATGGGCTTCCCTTCTAACTCCCACCTTTCCATCCTAGAGGAAAGCGATTTTAGCACTTTAGTTACTTCGTCCATCTGAAGGGGAAGGGGAGAGGAAGTGGATGGGGAGGCTTCAGGTCTCTTCTTGGATATGTCTCTATCAGCCTTATTGCTGAGTCGATTAACATCCAATATGTTAGATTCTACTTCCACGACTGCATCTTGCATGTGAGTCATAGTAGTGGTTCTTCTTTCCCTCAATAGGAGGCAAAAATCAAGATCAAAAGCACTAGAATAAGTGATTTTAACAGAGGATTCTAAGAGCTTTATCTTAGCGGGGATCTTATTGTACATTCTATTGAATCTCTTGGAGAAGTCAGAGATAGACTCTCCTTCCTTTCTCTTCAAATACACAAACTTTGTCATATAATACATGAAGTCTTTTTTGTCTCCCCACTGTCTCAAAAAGGCATTATCCAAAGATTCAATCCCATCAATAGATCCAGGAGGTAGGGCCTTAAACCACTTACTGGCCTTGCCTTCAATGCTATGGACAAAAATCGTCATCCATACGTCTGCATGCATGATGACATGATCATTTGTAAAATTGTAAAAGGATTCAAGGTGTTCTTATGGAGTTATGTCCCCTTCACCTGTAAACTTGTGCTGCTACTTAAGGTAGCCATATGCAAGAGTTTTCCTGAGAGCCATGCCGATTCGATGTCCTCGTCTGACTAGAGGAGCCTGCACATGCTAATTTGGACTTTAATTTCTCAGCTACCCTCTTGCTTCCGAGGAAGTGAGTTTCTCTGAGTATGTAGACTCAATTTTTTTATTTTGTAAGGGGCTAATGGTAGAGCTACGCTCCCGCTTGTAAAGTTTTAAGAAGAGGCCTCTAGTTCTCTAGTTCTGCATTGTATTGTGAGATTTCTCATTTAATGAATGTGAGTCTCTTTCCAACTCTTGTAAACGTTGTCTTAGAGCACTCGTAATTGGAATATCCAGTCGAGGGATGTGACATCATAGGATGATGTATGTTTGATCACTGCGATGATGTCACCAATTTGAACTAGTTTTCCGTGTTATCTTATTCTTTCTCTTGCACTGAGTAGTTTGGGCATGGAAGATCTAGTCAAGTTGTTACTTTAGCATTGTGATGAAGGTTTTATCACCTAGCTATCGTAGTTGTGACTTATCTTAGTGTTTGAAGCTATGGTTCAAGATAAGCTTGTATTCAGATCTTTTCTTATTTTTTTTTTCATACACTCCCCCTTTACTACACTTACTGAATGAAGTTAGGTCGAGACCTCACTTATCTATGCATAACTTCCCCTGGTTCTTTAGAGTTAAAACAATATTTTTGGAGTATGCATCCATTATACCCCCCCATTAAATCAATTCCTGACATAAACTGATGGGCATTGGGCTCTACTCCTATTGTAATCGAGGAGTGATTTCTGATGCTAACAGATGGTAATGATCATATTGTTGTGGGGGAACATCATCGTTCGAAACACAGAAGAGGCCACAACCTTCATAGCGTACATGTAGCTATGTCCAAACAATATGTTATAATCGAGTGGGGCGTCGATAAACTTAATGTCAATAAGATGGTTTTTCCCCTGAGTTCAATTGGAAAATTTTGAAAGATCCCTTCAGGAGAGGATGGTCGTCTATCATAATCTCTCAAAGTGATGGCAGATGGTATTAGCTCGGGGGAGCCAAGTTTCTTCCATACGGTTTTGGACATGATGCATGTGGATGTACCTTCATCAATGATGCATCGATGAACCGTGATGTTCCAAATTTTGACTGGTAGCTAGAAATCTACCAAAGCAGGGAGACGTGGTTCCCCACAATCTAGATCAAATGTGATGAGTCTAGTATCAGCAGGGTCAACTTCCCCCAAGGAGGAAATCAATGATTTCCATTGAGTGGGATAGGTTTGGAGGACCTCCAATACTGACATGGTTGCCGAAGATTGTGCCAAGTCATCGACCAAACTGTAATTGTGTGCCTCCCTATCCTAAGGGTTGTTGACATTCCATTGTAATGGGATGCGAGGAATATGAATGGGTGGTTCAGTGTTAGGTCATGGAATCATCAAAGGTTGTCCGACTATAAATGGATTTTCCTCTGAAGTGGTGGGAGTAGATTCAGGGGGTGCGCTATATTGATGACTACGTGTTTGTAGAAGAATTTCTTCTTCGCTAGTGAGGAGGATAGTGTGATGCATGAGATTCCCAAGATTTTGATACTATCCCATCTATGGTGGGGCAGGGTGCATTTCCTGTTGGGTATTCATCACACCTTGATGTGGAATAGGGTTTTGCAACACCACCAGGGGTGGTTGTTGAAAATAATATTGCAGGGCCTGCTGAGGGGCAAGCGGTGCTAGAGGACGAGGCGTATTCATTGAATCTTTCATCCATTTGAAGTCGGCGATTTGGGGGCAATGGTGTGTATAATGACCATGCTCACTGCAAAGGGCACAAGGGAAGTTCATATGGAGGTTGTTGCTGTTAATCCCTTGGCATTTGTTGTTATTTCCCCCTTGGGGGTTTTGGTTCCCCTGATTCTGGTTGCCCCCAACAGGTTGGTTCTGTTGGAGGTTATTTCCCCCTGGTCCTGGATTATTATTGTTTCAATTTTTTCCTTTCTTTTTGGCATTATTCGACGGATGGGTTGGATTTACCGTATTCAGTTGTTCAAAATTTTGAAATTGTTGAATGGGAGGGATGAATAAATTTAACCCCAACGTGTGGTTGTCGTTGTGGTGGATCCATGGGATGTGGAGGGTTAGGAAATGGAAAATACAGATTATTTTTTGGCAATGATCCGTAGGGTACATAGGAAGGCGTAGCACTTTCACTAGTGTTCAGGGTGTAATCTAAGGTAGAGGGGGTACCAGGACTTGGTTGAATAGTTGGGCATATCATGGGTGTCGGAAAGGGTCCACTTATGGGTGGAGGAAGGGCAACAGGGTATGTTTGTTGATAAGGGGGAGGAGGATAATAGGGGGGTCCTCCATATGTCGGTGGATATTGAGGCGTACCATATATAGGTGGTTGTTGGGGGTACAGATTGTGGTGTGTTTTGGTACCAATCAATCCATCCACTGAGTCAGACATCCCAGGTTTGTATTAGACAAATGGTATGGGTCTCGAGGCATCAGGTAGTACTATGTATAAGTATCTTGACTGTGCATAAATGAGGTCATATTGTTGAGCCTTGCTAATGGCTTATTCTTCACTTTGGGGGAAGGTGGAGGCCACATCTTTGGCAAGGAGAGAGACGAGTGATCTGAGAAACCAATTGAGGCATTGTTCTTTGGTGGTTTCTTCTTTGCATAGACTACATCACTGATGCCATTCGTCAATGTGGTCAGCGATATGTGTGGCTGAGTATTGTTTAAACTGAGAGAGAAATTATAGACCATTGTTGTGGAGAATTGGTAGTTGAAAGAAGGTCAAAAATGTTGTGGCCAATGATTCAAAATTCACATGCGAACCTGATTTTTCATCTACATGCCACTTGGATGATGGGCCTGTGACTGTACACTGAAATAACCTTAATCAGACAGATTCATACATGATTCTATTTGATGAGAACCATAGGTGGAAGGTCATGACATGGTTGGCAGGATCTTCTCCTGCCTTTCCTTCAAACTTGGGAATGTCTGAAGGTAGTTTTGTGGGCATTGCAGGCGATGTGGGGTCGTGCAATATGTGATCGTTGGTGAGCTTACTCAGATTTGGTATGTTGAGGGAAGACAAGTATGGCATCTGGAGTGGCGGTGGAGGATTAGTTCTAGCCATGGTGTGAGTGGTTTGTGTACCAGACCCGGGGGGTTAGGTGGAGTTGTATTTCCCCCTTGGGAAGAAGTTTTCCCCCCGCTTCCGTGTAAAGGAGAGCTAGTGGAGGGATGACCTTGGGAAGTGGACCCAAGTAAAGTGGAACCATGTAAAGATGATCCCAAAATAGTAGCACTCATAGGGGTGTGAGAGGGTTGAGCCGATGAGTTGGTGAGACTAGGAACTCCTCCTAAATGAGGAGGGAGGTTCTGCAAGCATCTGGAATGACGGGTATTCTGTGGGTCCCCTACGATGTCCGATTAGAAAAGTGAATGTGTGTGAATGGTGATGAGAGAAATAAAATGAACAAGAGTTTTTGTATAACTCGGACCTTCACAATATATCTCAGACTTGCATGTAATCACAAGAGCATCATACATTAATCCATTGAAAAAGAAGCATACATGTGGGTAGGTGGATTTTGTCCATGTGGGATAACAAAGAAAACAAATGCTCATTTCCTAAAAAGATGTAACGTGCTTCCTCTCAAATAGCATCAGACCTTCCAATAACACTCAACAGTGGGGTCTGAAGCCACCGGAAGAGGAACTAGTGAAGGATGAAATAATAAGTTATAATGAGGGGTAGAGGCTGCATATCCTGAAAGAGATGGCGATATTTCCCAATAGCCAAACAAAATCTGATCAAGGTGCAATTGCATCCCATAATTTCCACCAGGGTAGATGTCCTAAAATTTGGTCACTAGGTACCTCGGTCAAAGTGCGACATTTAGATTTTTGGCCTCAGAAATGGGTCATGGGATGGATCCCTTCCAAGAGGTGGGTGCCTCAAGGGGGGATGCACATAACAAGTGGACCTCGGCCTTCGGACCTTCACATGTATCTCCCCGCCTTATGGTGTAGGAACACTTGACTTGGAGGATTTTAAAGTTCCCTATTTGTCAACTTCTAATGTTTGAAGATGTGAGAACCAGATAATGAGGATTTATTTGGATGCCTATCCCCGAGATCCTACCTAGACTAAAAAATTATTTTGGCACCTCCTGTGGAGGAAAAATTAGTGAGTTTTTTAGAATTTTTTTAGATGTGGTTGTTTGAGAGATTGGGGGTGTGAACCAATCTCGTTTGAATTAAGAGGGAGTGGATAATTCCTTCAAGAAAAAGTGGGGCGTTTCAAAATCCTTTTGGAGGAAACCTACTTCAACCTCCACAATTCAAGCTGAAATTATGTGAGTGAGTAGTGACTTTGTGTGTGAGAAATTGATAAAATGTGCCAAATTTTTAATAATTTAGGTGTCATCTTGCAACATGTGGACTTCGTGTGGTCCTTTACAAGTCTTGATTACCTATCTTACTAGATGACATTGGTACAACCTTGTGGAATTTTAAAGTCCCTAGAGAACTAGCATGTGGACATATGGGTCCTTACCAATCCTTTAAACTCCCTAATGTGATTTAATCTAAGAAAGCTTCAAAATACTATCCTAGATTGCAAGCATGTGGGAATGTATGGGCCCTTTACAATAATCTTTAAACTCCCCTAGTGATGTAAACTAAGAAAGTAGCTTCAAACTATCCTATCTTTGCAACATGTGGGCATGTAAGGGAACTTAAAAATTTAAGATGTTTTGAAAAGAAACTAAGAGGGAGCCCTAGGGGGGCTTTGTCCTCTCCTAAAGATTTATGTTTTTAAGGGAGATGAAATCTTCCCTCAATCACTTTTCTGATTCTCAAGATCGCTCTATGGTGTGAGAGAAGAACATACTTAATGATTGAAGATTGATTTTTGGTCCCAATGCAAGTGTTTATATATGTGATAGTTAATGATTCCAACTTAACTTTTACAATAAAAAAAAGCCATCCATGTGGCAACTCAAAGAAAAAAGAGGAAAAAAAATGGTTTTTAACCCCCTAAATGCCTATGTTTTGACCAACCCTTCATATGGAGAGGGAATCTAAGTGTGGTGTATATTAAAAATTGCATAGAATCAATATTTAGAAGGCTAAGGGGCCTCAAAATATCATAAAAAACCCTTACAATGTTGGATTTTTGGACAAATGTGCAGGTCACAAAGTAGACATAGGTGCATGTGGCACTAACGCGCGAAGAAACAATAACATGTTGGCACACTATGCATAGAATGCACTGAGAAGCACAGTGTTGTTGACGCACATGCTCAGAATATGCGACTGTGGGTTGAAACACCCGTGCATGTTCTAATACGCGGTCGAGAAGAAAAAATTGAATGAAATTCTCTTATTCCAGCTCTGAATTTAGCTTTTTGCAGGTAGGCTTGGGCCATTTTTGATCCCTACAAGGTAAATAGATTAAAAATAAGTGCTCAAACAACCCAAATAGGGAGGAAATTGATACCTTCCCCAGTACAATCACTAATCTGTTGTATCCTTTTTGTCACTTGAATGAGCAAAAGAGGGACACTTACAAGTCTAGTTGGGTCAGCTGAACATGACAGAAGTTAGTGCAATAGTTAGACATGTCAAGCACAAGAAATAAATAAACAACTAAGCTAATAACAACTAAAGAAACAAAACTAAAGTGCATAAGGAAAATAGAACCAAAAACCAACCAAACAATTGACCAATATTCATGCCACCAATGGATGAATTGTATTAGTGGGGAAACACCAAAGAGAAAGGGAGACTTATGGGTCACCTATTCCTCCAAGGGAGGGCTCTTGAATCCCCTATGTGAGAGATCTTCTTAGAAATAGAAAACTAGAAAGGAAATGGTGAATAAATCCAAAGTTGATTCCCTCAAGAGGTGAGGTGAATGTCTCAATGAAATGATGTTAGTATGCTCCAAGAAGGAAAGAGGTTCCTTGTAGGAGAATAGAAGAAGCATAACAATACAAATAGATTCTTGAATTCATAGTGCACCCGTGGCCTCTTTTTATAGAAAATCTTTGAGGACTTATCCAACCGGTCTTTAGTGTGAACAAGAGGCCCTTTAGGGCACCCTTAGGTCTTTGACCAACCCCCCACTCAGATTCAACTCAGATTTGAGTGTAAAATCGACTTGGGAGATGAACCAGAAGTGGGTGAGGGGCCGACAAGAACCATAAATGCACCATTCTTAGGTGTGCGTGAATTTTTGTGTACACAGTCATGTGTCGGGTGCATGTGCTCTTTTCTGACATTTCTGACCTGCGCATGTGCACGAGCTTCCTGTAGTTCTTCTCCGCATGTTAATTTTTTAACCAGTTTTATAGTTTGTGCCTTTTTGGAAATGCATTTTTGAAGCTGTGGGTGAACTAATAGGTGTTTGGAGATGTTGTATTCCTATAACCATTTGCAGATGAAATTTCAGTGATAACAAGGAGACTACAACCCCCTGAGTTCTCTGGAACCAACTTGAAGGTGGCTGCAACCACCTATCCTTGCCCCATCCTTTTGCTCTGAAATATAAGTGTAGACAAATTGTCACTATCACAACCTCTTCTACTATCACTGCCATTGTCTCTGTCACTGTCAACTTGTCACTATCAACCTGTCACTATATCTAATCTATCACATCAATTTTTCCAACCTGTCACTACCCGATATGTGATTGAACAACCTGTCTAGCCTGTTACTGTCACCAATACTCAACCAGATCATCTCACATATACCAAGGACACCTCTCAACTAGATGTCCACCAACACATGCCTCTACCAAGCATATACCAATATCACCAACATACCATCACAATATATGTGTCCAAACCATCAAACTGTACCATACCAAGCATCAACTATGTACCACAACAAGTAGATCAACCATGCACCAACACCTATACCTCAACAAGTTCATCAACAAATAACCAACACCTATACCATGTACATCAACCATGTACCTAAACCATCAACCATGTACATCAAAAATGTACCTTAGACTGCACCATCAAATGTGCCTCAACCATATACCAAGTCATATACCGTATAGGATATCATCAATGAATTTCCTCAATCGTATGCTAAGCATGTGTGCCAAATGTGTCCCAAGAATATATCAAGATCACTAGAAAAGCACCTCTATCAATGTACTATATTATCAATCATAATCCAGTCATCCATAAACCATGTACCTCAAATATGTGTCATATGCCTCAACCAACTACAATGAACCATGTGCCAAAATATCCAATATATACCTCTAATAATGAATGATAACCATACCAAACCACATACCAAGATAGGAAATAATGGTTCTAATCAATATGCCATAACATCATCAAGGTGTACCATGCCATTACCAACAAGACATGCCTCATGCATGTACCATACCACAGTCAAGCATAAGCAACAATCACATAAGATTACCTCTGGTTCTGCAAATGACTTGACACTCTATGAAACTGACTTGTAACTCTCCTTTAGACATCAACAACCCGGTACTAACATTATCCCAACCTTTTTCTTGTCCTCATGGGACAAAGACTCCCTCTCACACAGGTCCTCACATGACGTCCTCTAGGAAACCTGCGGGGATACCTTGCGGGAAAATAACTGTCTGACTCACAGGGATGACCCAAATTAGGGTTTCCTCAAATTTTCCCTCTCTCCTATGCAATCCCAAAAATATCGCACTTATCATGCTTCACTACCTTGGAATTCTCCATAGCCAACTAGCCAAAATATAACTTACTCGCAAGATAAATATTCAATAGAATGTATGTATAAATTTCCTTGTGAATGACTCCTTGAGGTATATTTATAGTTTTTCTAGGTAATCTCTTTCCTTAAAATTAGGGCTTCTATAGATTTCTTGTTACAACCACTTTACCCTCTCATTCATTGACTTGTAACCAACTATGTACTTCTTGACCATTCTTCAGGTCTTCCAACTTCACAAGGCCATATCTCCCTAACTGTGAGGAACCACGTGGCATATCACATATCTCTGGAAATAGAATAATGATAAATGTACATATATGAGTGTCTTAATTTCATTTTCACTGTCCTTCATGTCCATTTTCCTTGACCAAATTTGGGTCCCATAACCACACCTCCAGGTCTCCTTGTAGACTTCTTCAAATGCACCCATCATATCTACTGACATCAACCATCAATGACAAGAGCTCACCATCAATATCAACCATACAAATGACAACCAATTGTACCACGATCTTGTCCATATCTTTGGGGATTTCATACTTCTCCAAGGGTTATCATCAATATCCAATGGTTGACATCAAACTTCAAGGGTTGACATCAATGATAACCAACTGTCCAACACTATACCCCTTTGGTATTGATGGTAACACTAATGGAATGTATTGATAGAAACCCCTATGATCATATTCATACTCATTCTCATTCTCCCCCTGTGACCACATCTCCCCCTATATCGATGCCATTCTTCTTATCTCTCCCCCTTTGAAATCAATGGAAAAGGGTGTCTCCCCCTATCTTCATGCATATGTTATTTCTCTTTCCATGTTCCTCTTTTATTTTGTATCAATATCAAAGGGTATCTCTCTTTGAGTTTTCTCCCCCTATATTCATGCATATGTTATTTTCTCTATGTTTCCATGCCTTTTTTCTTTCTCTTTCCCCTTTGACAAAAGGGTAACTTCCCCTGTCGATATGTCTCCTCCTGTCTGCATGCTACGTATCTTCCTTTATTGATCTCTTTATCTATTGATTTCTCTTCCATTGAATTCTCTGCAAGATTCTGTGTAGATCAATGTAAGGTTACCTATAAATTTCTCCTTTCCTCTCTTCCAATGATGCTTATTGTTCATTGGTGCTTCCTCTTGAAATTCACTGACGTATATATAAAAAGCATTCATTACCTGATTTTTTCATTCACTTATCATGTTCACTTGACCATACTGTAAATAATTCATTAATTGATTTCTTTAATCACTTTTCATGTTCACTTGACCATGTTGTTCAATGATTTCCTTCCGACGATATAAATTTTGTTGAAAAATTCTCTTTCTTTGTTTTGTTGTGCCTTTCATTGCTTGCCTTTATGTGACTAATTAATTCCAACTATGTCAAATGATTCCATTGATTCCAATTGCAAATACACTTTTATGCATATTCTTTGACCCATGTCATCTATACCTGCTAAGAATCTCATGAATATATCTCATATGTCATAAAATTGTCCATGATTCTCCTACTCGACTACATGAAATCTGCTGCAACTGATCACAACATATTCTTGCTCTTTAACTAAATCAGGTGTGTCCACTAGTATGATCTATCTATACATGGGACTTTGCATGCATGGAAAAATATGTATTGAGTGTATCCTTGCCTGAATATATATGTGAAATCCATCATGACTACCTGAAAAGTGTGCCACTGATATTCTGCGTAATGGAAACATTGCTTCTCAATCGATCAATTTGTCATTCTGTACTTCTGCTACCTGACTTCTTTGGAACTATCTCTAAAAACACGTCAAACTACTTGAAATATGGTTCTCTGATATGTCTCAGCTACTACATAGACACCCCCTATTCAGTATTCATATTACTAGGAGTCTCAAGCCGGATGGCTCAGAAAAATACTTGTTCTAATGCAGAATAATTTTCATCTTCATCTGTAGATTCATCACCTTTCTAAGTTCTGTCATCTTATTATTTATTGATTGTGGATTCATTATGATATTGCAATATAATTACTGAGATTAAAATATCTTGGGTCTATTCCTTATTCACTTTCTCTTCTTCTCTTTCTATTACCACTGCAAATCTTATGATCTCTGGGACCTGTTCTTTATTCATCTTCGCTTCTTGGTTTTCTTTTCTTCTCCAAACCTTCATATATCTAATATCATTGTTTTTATTCATGGTGGGATTTACCATGCTTCTACAATCACGGGATATGTGTCCATAGTTGTGGAATTTGCAACATTGAATGTTATGTGGGGCCACGTAAGCATCTCTTTCTTGAACACTTCTTCGATATGCTCTACAATCTACAACCTTATATCCAAAGTGTGTACAGTTAAAATAATGACCATAAAAGAAAATTTCATACCTGGGAGTGAAGGATATTCTTTGTTGTGAAGTTCTTCTAAATTCATGCCTTGGTTTATCATGATATTCTCTTCTTCTGATTTCTTCATCAAAATTGAAGCTTCCTTGCTTCTTGAACATGCATGGTCTTCTTGAATATGTTTCTCTATCATTTTTCTTTCATTCTATCTAACCATGACTTGTTCCTTTGAGTACTTCTGCATAACTCTTACCCTTTTCTTCATTCTTCTTTTATGGAAACTTGGAGTGCTTCTCTTCAACATTATTTACTGATGATGTGGGTGTTTCTCTCTCTTCAATGTTCTTGTTGAGCTTGACAATTTTAACTCTCAATGTGACAACTTCTTCTTCAAGCTTCTCAACCTCTTCTTCTTTCTTCATCATTTGAATCTTCATGAATTCTTCTATTCTTTTTGCTTCTTCAAGATGATTTTTCAAAGTGATTATTTATTCTTCAACTCTTCTTTCTTATTGACCAAATTCCTCTTCAAGATGGTTTAAATCTTCAGTTCTTCCTTGAGATGATTTGTTGAAATAGTCTCTCTCTTTTCTTATTCCTTTCTTTGTTCTCCAATTCTGGCTTCTAGACGCTTCTTTTCTTCCAACTGACTTTTTCATGTTTCTTCATTTCTTCTTCCTTCTTCTACTTGGACTTTTAGGCTCGTAATCATCTATTGGACTTCTTCAGGGATTTGCAATATTTCCTTTAGCTTTATCAGTTCTTTCTCGAGTGACTTGTTTTCCTCTCTTTCTGTCTTCAGTTCTTCTAAAGAACTGACCAATTCTTCTTCAAGATCTACTATGCCTTCTTTACACTCTTCTTCTTCTAAATATGTCTGATAGGATGAGCATTATTCTTCTTGTTCTGTACCTGCATCCTCTGATTCTGTGATGGGATAAAAACATATATTATGTAGCTTATCCCAAAGTTCTTTAGCTGATGAACATTTACCAACTTTTTCCTTTGTTGAATCACATAGTCCTTCCATGATGAAATCCATTATTATTTTTTTGTTCCTTTTCAATTTTTTCTTGGCTACAACCTTTGGAGGGTTTTGATGCATACCCCCCTACTCTCCCTCGGGGCTACGCGACCTCCTAGTCTAGGATCGATCGAATTCAGGAGTTGAATCAACTCACATGTTCATATTGAACCTCTTCTATTTTCTCCACAGGTTAAATTCCTTATCCTCAGGAGAAAAATCCCCTTTCTGGGAGTTTCTGAGTACCCGCAGAGTCCTCCACGTGACCCTGGTCAAAATCATGGGCTTAAACCGTCACGCTAGAACACTTTAGAACTTCAGGCTTTAGGTGTTCTCAAAGCACCTGAATCCAAATTCGTCAAACTATGGGCTTGTGAACACACACATACCACATCTACAGTCCACACTCATTTCACAACCAGAGGCTGATATTTACTTCGGGACTCTGGCTTTGGGAGTTTCAAGTTTTCCAAACACCTCTTTCCTCCCAAGTGTTCCATACTCGGAGTTATATATCAAGTGCCACATTCTCTTGTTGATCTATGGTTGTGATCTACTTTGGGACTTCGACATTTGGGAGTTTCAAATGCTCCAAAGCCTTTTCTCCCCAAAGTACTTTTACCCAGAGTTACAGATCAAGAACCACGTGTCCTTCTCCAATGAGAGGTTCTGATGGATTTTGACACTTCAAAACTTTTTTCCTTTGAGACTTCACATATCACTTTCCCCGGAAGTGATCTACCTCCGAAGTGATGGAGATGACACCACGTTTCCATGAAATTGACGGTCAAGGATATAGCTTCTTAGCTTTTGGAGCTTCAAATGACTTCCGGTCAACGAATCCTCCTTTCCCTTGTGCATTTCTCCGAATTCCATAATCTGTTGACGGGTGTCCTTCTTAGATCGGCGACCACGATTTACTTTGGTAGTTCGGGCTTCGGGATTTTTGGCTTCAATACTCTCATTTTCCTCTGGAGTGATATTCTCCCGGAGTACATGGATCTCCGCCGCATGTCCTTCCTAGATCCAATGATCTAGATCTACTCTGTTCTTCCCGACCTCGCGAAGTTCATACTCTACTCCTCGCAAAACTTCCAGAGTTCTTACCTCCCAGACTCTCCAATCTACTTCCACTTACCCTCCTCTAGATCTACGGTCCAGATGGACATTGACAGCTCAGGCTTCAGGAGTTTTGACTCCATCACAAATGAAAAATGTCGAATATGGGTATTTTGAAGGACTCTAGAGTTTATCCTCCTCGCACCTTCTCAAGATCTAATGGTTGTCAATGACCCCAACTTCCTATGAAGGGATATTAACTGTCAATCCTCTAACTTCAACAAATTTCCCCTTCTGTTGAATCTTTGTAGCTATCTCTCCTGAGATTGACTCTGACGCACTCCTTGGGATCCTGGAATCTTTGACAAAGTTTGAACTTAGATATTTATTCAAAATAAATCTTACTACACACTCCTTGCACTTCACAGTCCTGATCTCTCGACACTTAGTCGATTCTTGACCCTATGCACTCCTTACAACACTCAGTCTAAGTTCCCCGTTATTCCTCATGAGCTTCTTTGAGTCAATATAGACTTTGTCGATGCACTCCTTGCAGATAGTATGAACTCCTTTCATCTGAGCTCTCAGAAGAGAAACACTTGAAACTTATCCAATATTTCACAGGTTCATACATTCAACAATATAACTCATACATTCATGAAACACAAAATAACAGATAATATTTAAGAAACAACAATACCACGCATTAGATCAATATCCCTTTTTTATATTCATTCAAATGTAAATGGATACAACTATGATAAACAACAGTAACTAAATTCAACAACTTTTAAATAACTTGCAGCTATAACAATATGCAACAGTCTAATCTCCAACAACCTCATTTGGGCATACACCACTTATACTTATACCAGAGGGCTCCTAGGGTTCCCTCTGAATACCTATATTCTTGAAGTAAAAACTAACTACTACTCAATCCCCATTACATTAAAGTCTAAGAGTGAAACTACCATATCTCGCGCGATCATTCAGCTTCCAAGCGTTTTGATCTTCTTTAATCATATGTTCAAAACAATTTACAGGAAACACCAACTTTTAGAATCTCAACAATAATTCAAAAGGGGCGCTATGGCACTGAGTTGTCTTTCCACATGTGCTTTGTTGAATATGCTCCTACATCATACTCCTCTGGAAAAAAATTCATGGACTCTTGTCCATGAGCTCCTGCACCGACTTTACTTGTTTCTAGATATCATCTTCATTTACCCAACTTGAATCTTCTATTGGATGTCCCTTCCACTTTACCAAATATTCAAAATAGGTACTTCTCCTGGTCTTCTTACCAATCCTCTGATTAATGATCTTCTCCATCTGTGGATTTTCTGCTACATGCATCTACTTCTCCCATTGAATCTCTTTCTGATCCTCTGATTCTTTTGTGTCATCTTCCCTGTAAGGATATAGATTTGAAACGTTAAATATGGGTGATATATCCACATCCTCTGGAAGTTCTATCTCATAAGCATTGGAACCAAATTTCCTTAGGATCTTGCATGGTCCTATCTTCTTCAGCTTCGGTTTGTTATACATTCATGTTGGGAACCTTTCCTTCCTAAGATGCGCTAAAACTTGATATCCTTCTTCAAATTCAAGTTTTATCCTATGCTGATCAACTCTGTGTTTATACTCTCTACTACTTTTCTGCAACTGCTCATTGATCTCATTATGAAGCTTCTACATTTTTGCAGCAATGTATCCTGCTCCAACGCTTCTGAATTCACTCTTCTCCAAATATCTCAATTTTGATACTCCTATTGGCTTCATTCCATACACTATCTAGAATGGACTCTTTCCCGTACTTCTGTTCACCAAGTCATTGTATGCAAACTCCGCTTGTGACAGAATTTGATCCCACTAGCTATGATGTTCAGTGACCAAACTCCTCAACAAATCTCCTAAACTTCGATTTACCACCTCAGTATGTCCATCCATTTGAGGTTGATATGTTGAACTAACAGACAATTATGTCCCCATCTTCTTCCATAATGTTTTCTAGAAATGACCAACAAATTTTGTGTCCCTATCCGAGACAATACTCTTGGGCAACCCATGAATTCTCACAACTTCCTGGAAACACAAGTTTGCAATGTGCGTTGCATCATCAGTCTTTTGGAATGGGATAAAGTGTTCCATATTTGAGAATCTATCAACTACAACAAATATGGAATCACTTCCATTTTTTTTTCTTGGCAATCCCAACACAAAATCCATGCTTATTACATCCTAAGGGCTATCTAGAATAGGAAATGGTTGATACAATCTAGTGTTCTATTTATTTCCTTTTTCATACTGGAAAATCTTACATTTGTTTGCAAACTTATTCACCTCTACTCTCATACATGGAAAATAGTATGAATTGTTCAACTGTGCAAATGTCTTGTCATGGCCGAAATGTCCTGCTAGGCCTCCACTATGTTTTTTCTTCATAAAATTCTCTCTCATTGAACACTTTGGTATGCACAACTGGAAACCTTTAAAAAAAAATCCATCTTGAATCATATACTCTATCCAATGAATTCGGTCTCTGATCACATGATTCACAGATGGTTCATATGCCTCTTTAAAATCTGGATCATCACAATACATCTCCTTAAGGTGTTCAAACCCTAAGGTCTTCACTTGGAATTCCTGTAGAATCAAACATCTCCTTCTCAATGAATCAACAAATTTGTTAGCATTACTAGAGATATTTTTAATGACAAAAGTGAAAATTTTCATAAACTCTATCCACTTAGTAGGTCTTTGATTTAACTTCTCATGCCTAGTTATGAATTGTAAATCCCGATTATCGATATACAAAACAAATACTTTTGGAACAAGGTAGTGCCTCAATTTCTTCAATGCTTAAATTATTGAATAAAATTCCTTATCATATGTGGAGTACTTCTTCTTAGTGTCAAACAACTTCTCACTAAAATATGCAATAAACCTATTATCTTGACTCAAGACTGCTCCAATTGCAACTCCACTAGCATCACACCTTACTTGAAATGTCTTCCCGAAATTTGACAAGACTAGAATTGGTCGTTCTCTTATATTCTCCTTCAATATCTTAAAAATTTTCTCAGCGTCTTTTGTCCACTTAAAATACTTATGCCTCTTCTTCATAGTATCCAATATTGGTGCACAAATTCCACTGAAATTTCTAATGAACTTCCTATAACAACCTGCTAATCCATGGAAGCTTCTCACCTCAAATATGTTTCTTGGTGATGGCCATTCCTTGATTGATCTCAAATTTTATGGATCCATCTTCAATTCATTTGAAGAGATCACAAAACACAAATAAATGAGTTATGTCTTCATAAAAGAGGACTTCTTTAGATTTATCAACAATGTCTCCTACTGCAGTCTTCTCATCACTAATGTCAGATGTCAAATTATCTTCTTCAGTTTTACTGAAGACCAATATATCATCCAGATATACAATGAAAAACTTACCAACGAAATCCTACAATACCTCATTCATCAATATCATAAGAGTACTTGGGGAATTTGTTAAGACAAATGGCATAACAAGCCACTCATACAACCCTTCATTTATCTTGAAGGTTTTTTTCCACTCATTACCTTCTCTCATCCTTATCTGGTGATATCCAATATTCAAATCCATCTTTGAAAAAGAAATTTCTCCACTTAAACAATCCATTAAGTCATCCATCCTTGGCATAGGAAATATGTACCTGATGGTGACCTTGTTTATGGCTCTTGAGTTTGTGCACATTCTCAATCCTCCATCCTTCTTCAGGATCAACACAATTGGTACTATGCATGGACTCAAGATTTCTATGACCAAACGCTTGTCTAATAAATCCTGGACTTGTCTCTTTACCTCCTCATTCTCTTGAGGTGTCAATCTGTATGCTTCTTTGTTCGACATACTTTCTCCTGGTACTAGATCAATGTGATGGTTGATACTTCTGATGTTTGGCAATGAATTAGATAACTCATCCACTACCATGTCGGAAAAATTCTCCAAGAGATCATGAACTTCCTTAGGTAGATCATCCATAGAAGTACTTGTAAGGACAACTCTGGGTTTCCTCACCACAACAAACTGCATCTCCTGTTCCTTCTTAACTTCACTCAAGAGTTCCTTCCCACATGAGAAGTATACTTGTGATGGCTTCTTACTTTACTTTATTCTCCTTTATTGGAAACAACTTGTGTGTCCTACCATTATTCTTCAAAGTATAAGCATTTTTTCTCCCATCATGAATGACATTCCTATCAAACTGCCATGGTCTCCCCAGCAAAACATGACATAGATACATGGGAATCACATCACACTGAATATCATCTCTATATCCTCCTATTTTAAATTCAATGAGGAATTGTTTAGTGACCATTACCTGGTGTCCTTTTTGAAACCATGAGACTTTATATGGCTTCGGATGTGCAGTTGTCTCTAGCTCCAATTTCTCCACCATCTTTGTGGATACTAAATTATCAGTGCTCCCACTGTCAATTATCAATTTGCATACTCTATCCTTAGTCTTGCAAGCAATCCTGAATAAACTGTTCCTCTGCACTGGATTTTCAACCTATGGCTCTGGTTTCAAGAGAACCATATTGAACATCAAAGATCTTCCATCTTCTGCACCTTCTGCTTCAACATTCACCTTTTGCGCTTCCAAAATGTGAGCTTCACCTCCTTATTTCTTTTTCTCGAGACATTCCCAAGACATATGTCCTATCTTTCCACATGCATAACACCTTACCTCTCCTCCTCTGTCTCTTCCTCTTCCTCAAGGAAAATAATTTATTCCACCACTCTGTCTCTCTCAAGAACTTCCTCTTCTTTCTGAGTGACTATGTGGTTTTTCAGTCTCACCCTTGGGCTTCTGTGCCTTGCCTTGGACAACTCCTTTACCTCTATTTGGACTTCTTCCTCTAGTTCTTTGGATTTGTTTTCTGACCAATGTTTCTTCTAGATTTAATGCAATATGATAAGCATCCTCCACTATCCCCATTGTCATCATGTTGATTTCATCCTAAATTTCATTCCTCAGGTTGTTTATATACCTAGAAATCTTCTCATCATCTCTCTCTTTCTGTCCAGTCTTGATGTTCAGTCTATAGAAGTCCTCTGTGTACTCCTTCATTTTCATTCCTTTCTGTCTCACGTTCTATAATTTCCTAAAAATATTTATCTGATAGTCCTTGGGTATGAACTTAGCCTTCAACTTGGCTACCATTCTATCCCAAATCTTAATTTTTGGCTTACCTTTGCTTCGTATTTCAACCTGCAATTCATCCCACCATAGCGCTGCATGTTCTTTTAATATGGTGACAACATGTCTCACCTTCTTCTGCTCATCGACGTCTTCATAGTCGAAATACTTATCCATTTTTCATATCCAATCAAGAAATTCTTCAACGTTTAAGTTGCCTCCATACATCAGGATGTCTATCTTTTCTCTAGCTCCGAATTTGACAACTGCTTTCAGCAAGCGTTCCTCGATAACATCTTCCCCTGTAGCTTCTTTAACTTTTGTTTCTTCACTTTCTACATCACTGATGTCTCCAACATCAAGTTCTCTCCTTTGCATTGTCTCCATTGCATACAACATTGCGTGAATTTCTCTCATTTCTCTTTCTACAACTCGATTTACTACCGGTGGATCGGCACGTCTTCTAGGAGGCATTGTGTTGAACTTTTATCCAGTCACACAGAGTAAAATATGAGGCTTTGTATTGCTATGATACCACTTGATGCAAACCCCCCCTACTCTCCCTCGAGGTTGCATGACCTCCCAGTCTAGGATCGATCGAATTTAGGAGCTGAATCAACTCACACGTTCCTACTAAACCTCTTATATTTTCTCCACAGGTCAAAGTCCTTATCCTCAGGTGTGAAATCCCCTTTTTGGTAGTTTTTGAGTACCCACAGAGTCCTCCATGTGATGCTAGTCAAAACCGTGGGCTTAAACCTTCACACCTACACACTTTGGAACTTCAGGCTTCGGGTGTTATCGATGCACTTGACTCCAAATCCATCGAATTCCAGACTAGCGAACACACATAGAACAGATCTACGGTCCACACTCCTTTCACAACCAACCACTGAGACTTGCTTCAGGACTTCGGCTTTGGGAGTTCCGAGTGTTCCAAAAACCTCTTTTCTATGAAGTGTTCCATTCCCAGAGTTACAGATCAAGTGCCTCGTGCTCTTCTTGATTATTTACTGTGATCTACTTCGAGACTTCGACGTTCGGTATTTTCGAACGCTCCAAAGCCTTTTCTCACCAAAGTATTTTTACACATATTTACATATCAAGCGCCACATGTCCTTCTCCAATGAACGGTTCTGATGGATTTTGGCACTTTGAGACTTTTGTCCTTTGGGAATTCACTCCTCATTTTCCCCCAGAGTGCTCTACCTCCAAAGTGATGGAGATGAAACCATGTGTCCACGAAATCAATGGTCAAGGTTATAGCTTCATACTTTTTGGAGCTTTAGACGACTTCTGTTCAACGACGCCTCCTTTCCCTTTCTTTTTTCTTGGAAGTCCACGATCTGTTGACGCGTATCCTTCTCAGATTGATGACCATGATTTACTTCAACAGTTCAGGCTTCCGAAGTTTTGGCTTCACTACTCTCCTTTTCCTTTCGAGTGATCTTTTCCTGAAGTTAATGGATATCTTCCGCATGTCCTTCCTGGATCCAACGGTCCACATCTACTCCATTCTTCCCAACTTCGCAAATTTCTCACTCTACTCCTCGCAAAAATTTCGATTTTTTTACCTCCCAGATTCTCCAATCTGCTGCCACGTACCCTCCTCTATATCTACAGTCCACATGGACTTCAACAGTTCGGGCTTCGGGAGTTTTGACTATGTCACAAATGAAAAATGTCTAATATGTGAATTCCAAAGGACTCCAGATTTCAGCCTCCTCACACCTTCTCGAGATCTAACGGCTATCAATGATCCCGACTTCCTCTAAAGGGATATCAAGCATCAATCCTCAAACTTCAACAGATTTTCCCTTTTGTTTAATCTCTGTCGCTATCTATCCTGAGCTTGACTTCGACACACTCCTTTCGATCCTGGAATCTTTGACAAAGTTTGGACTTAGATATTTCTTCAAAAGAAATATTACTACGCGCTCCTTACGATTCACAGTCTTGATCTCTCGACACTTAGTCGATTCTTAACCCTGTGCACTCCTTGCAACACTCAGTCAAAGTTTCCCATTATCCCTCCTGATATTCTTTGAGTCAATATAGACTCTGTCAACGCACTCCTTGCATCCGAGCTCTCAGAAGAGAAACACTTGAAACTTATCCAATATTTCACAGGTTCATGCATTCAACAATATAACTCATACATTCATGAAACACAAAATAACAGATAAGATTTAAGCAACAACAACACCATGCATTGAATCAATATCCAAATTTTATATTCATTCAAATGTAAATGGCTACTGCTATGATAAACAACAACAACTAAATTCAACAACTTCTAACTAACTTGCAGCTATAAGAATATTCAACAGTCTAATCTCCAACAGCCTCATTTGGGCATACAAAACTTCTACTAATACCAGAGGGATCCTAGGGTTCCCTCTGACTACCTATATTCTCAAAGTAAAAACTAACTACTACTTAAGCCTCGTTACACTAAAGTCTAAGAGTGAAACTCCTAGATCTCATGCGATTGTTCAACTTCCAATCATTTTGATCTTATTTAATCATCCGATCAAAATGATTTACAGGAAACACCAGCTTTTAGAATCTCAACAACAATTCAAAAGGCGCACTATGGTGCTGAGTTGTCTCTCCACTTGTGCTTTGCTGACGATGCTCCTGCATCATACTCCTCTATCGAAAAATTCATGGACTCCTGTCCATGAGCTCCTGCACCGACTTTCCATGCTTCTAGATATCAACTTCATTTACCCAACTGGCATATTCTATTGGATATCCCTTCCACTTTACCAAATATTCAAAATAGGTATTTCTCCTTGGATTCTTACCAATCCTCTGATCAATGATCTTCTCCATCTATGGATTTTCTGCTGCATGCATCTGCTTCTCCCACTGAATCTCTTTATGATGTTCTGATTCTTTTGTGTTATCTTCCTTGTAAGGATACAAGTCTGAAATGGTAATATGGGTGATATGTCCACATCCTCTGGAAGTTCTATCTCATAAGCATTGGCACCAAATTTCCTTAGGATCTTGCATGGTCTTATCTTCTTCAACTTTAGTTTGTTATAAATTCTTGTTAGGAACCTTTCCTTCCTAAGATGTTCTAAAACTTGATCTCCTACTTCAAATTGAAGTTCTCTCCTATGCTAATCAACTCTATTTTTATACTCTCTGCTACTATTTTTCAACTGCTCCTTGATCTGATTATGAATCTTCTGCATTTATGCTGTGAAGTCTTCTTCTCCAACGCTTCTAAAATGACTCTCCTCCAGATCTCTCAATTATGATACTCCTCTTGGCTTGATTCTGTACACTATCTAGAATGGACTCTTTCGCGTACTTATGTTCACTGAGTCATTGTATGCAAACTTCGCTTGTGACAAAATTTGATCCCACTAGCCATGATGTTCAGTGAACAAACTCCTCAGCAAATATCCTAAACTTTGATTTACCACCTCAATCTATCCATCTATTTGAGGGTGATATGTTGAACTAAAAGTCAGTTATGTCCCCAACTTCTTCCATAATGTTTTCCAAAAATGACCAACAAATTGTGTGTCCCTATCTGAGAAAATACTCTTGGGCAACCCATGAAGTCTCACAACTTCTTCGAAAAACAAGTATTCAATGTGCATTGTATCACCAGTCTTCTGGCATGGGATAAAGTGTGCCATATTTGAGAATCTATCAACTACAACAAATATGGAATCACTTCCCTTTGGGTTCTTGTCAATCCCAACACAAAATCGATTCTTATTGCATCCCAAGGCCTATTTGGAATAGGAAATGGCTGATACAATCCAGTGTTCTGTTTCTTTCCTTTTGCATACTGGAAAATATTACATTTCTTAAAATTCTTCACCTCTTCTCTCATACCTGGCCAATAGTATGAACTGTTCAATTGTGAAAATGTCTTGTCATGGCTGAATTGTCCTGCTAGGCCTCCACTATGTTTTTCCTTCAATAGATTCTCTCTCATTCAACACTTTGGTATGCATAACTAAAAACCTTTAAACAACAATCCATCTTGAATCATATACTCTATCCACTGACTTTAGTCTTTGATCGCAGGATTCACACATGCTTCACATGCCTCTTTAAAATCTGGATCATCACAATACATCTCCTTAAGGTGTTCAAACCCTAAGGTCTTCACTTGGAATTCCTACAGAATCATACATCTCCTGCTCAATGCATCAACAACTTTGTTAGCATTACAGGAGATATGTTTAATGAAAAAAGTGAAATTTTTCATAAACTCTATCCACTTAGTATGTCTTTGATTTAACTTCTCCTGTCTGGTTATGAATTGTAGAGCCTGATTATTTCTATACAAAAAAAAATCTTTTGGAACAAGGTAGTGCCTCCATTTCTTCAAGGCTTGAATTATTGCATAAAATTCCTTATCATATGTGTATTACTTCTTCTTGGTGTCATTCAACTTATCACTAAAATATGCAATAGGCCTATTATCTTCACTCAAGACTGCTCCAATTGCAACTCCACTAGCATCACACCTTACTTGAAATGTCTTCCTGAAATTTGGCAAGACCAGAATTGGTCATTCTATTATCTTATCCTTCAATATCTTGAAACTTCTCTCAACCTCTTCTATCCACTTAAAAGAATTGTGCCTCTTCTTCATTGTATCTAATATTGGTGCACAAATTCCACTGAAATTTCTAGTGAACTTCCTATAGAAACCTGCTAATCCATGGAATCTTCTCACCTCAAATATGATTCTTGGTGATGGTCATTCCTTGATTACTCTCGAATTTTCTATATCCATCTTCAATTCATTTGAAGATATCACAAAACCCAAATAAATGAGTTATGTCTTCATAAAAGAGGACTTCTTCATATTTATCAACAACTTCTCCTATTGCAATCTTCTCATCAATAATGTCAGATGTCTCAAATGCTCTTTTTCACTTTTACTAAACACCAGTATATCATCTAGATATACAATCACAAAATTACCAATGAAATCCTTCAATACCTCATTCATCAATATCATAAAATTCATCCATATCTAGTGATATCCACTTTTCAAATCTATCTTTCAAAAACAACTTGCTCCACTTAAACAATCCATTAAGTCATCCATCCTTGGAAAAGGAAATCTAAACCTGATGGTGATATTGTTTCTGGATCTTGAGTTGGTGCAGATTCTCCATCCTCCATCCTTCTTCGGGCTCAACACAGATGGTACTCTACATGGAATCAATCTTTCTCTGACCAAACCCTTTTCTAATAAATCCTGGACTTGTCTCTTTACCTCCTCATTCTCTTGATGTGGAAATCTGTATGTTTCTTTGTTCGATAGACTTACTCCTGGTAATATATCAATGTGATGGATGATACTTCTGATGGGTGGCAATGTATTAGATAACTCATCCACTACTATGTCAATAAAATTATCCAATAGCTCCTGAACTTCCTCAGGCAAATCATCCATAGAAGTACTTGTAAGGACAACTATGGTTTTCCTCACCACAACAAACTGCATCTCCCATTCCTTCCCACTCATAAGAAGTATAATTGTGTTTGATTATTCCTTTAGTTTCTTCTCCTCTATTGGCAACATCATGTGTGTCCTACCATTATTCTCCAAAGTATAAGTATTTTTTCTCCCATCATGAATGACATTCCTGTCAAACTTCCATGGTCTCCCCAACAAAACATGACATACATCCATGGGAATCACATCACACCGAATCTCATCTCTATATCCTCCTATTTTAAATTCAACGAGGCATTGTTTAGTGACCATTACCTAGTGTCCTTTATGCAACCATGAGATTTTATATGGCTTCGGATGTGCATTTGACTCTAGCTCCATTTTCTCCACCATCTCTGTGGATACTAAATTATCAGTGCTCCCACTGTCAATTATCACTTTGAATACTCTATCCTTAGTCTTGCAAGAAATCCTGAATAACATGTTCCTCTTCACTGGATTTTCAACCTCTGGGTCTGGTTTCAAGAGAACTTTCTTGAACATCAGAGATATTCCATCTTGTGCACCTTCTGCTTCAACATTCAGCTTCTATTCTTCTGAAATGTGAGCTTCACCTCCTTCTTTATTTTTCTCGGGACATTCCCAAGACACGTGTCATGTATTTCCACATGCATAACACCTTACCTCTCCTMCTCTACCTCTTCCTCTTCCTCGAGGAAAATAATTTCTTCCACCACTCTGTCTCCCTCGGGAACTTCCTCCTCTTTCTGAGTGACTATGTGGTTTTTCAGTCTCACCCTTTGGCTTCGGTGCTTTGTCCTGGATAACTCCTTTACCTCTGTTTGGACTTCTTCCTCTGCTTTGCTGGCCTTGTTCTCTGGCCAACTTTTCTTCTGCCTTCAGTGCAATCTAATATGCATCCTCCACTTTCCTCACTACCATCATGCTAATTTCATCCTAGATTTCATACGTCAGGCAATTTATATACCTAGCAACCTTCTCATCATCTCTCTCTTTCTGTCTAGTCCTAAAGAGAGAGACGATGGAGATGACACCACGTGTCCACAAAATTGACGGTCAAGGTTATAGATTCTTACCTTTTGGAGCTTCGGACAATTTCCAGTCAACAATGCCTCCTTTCCCTTGCTCGTTTCTCCAAAGTCCATGATCTGTTGAAGCATGTCCTTCTCAAATCGACGACCACGATTTACTTTGACAGTTCGGGCTTCGGGAGTTTTGGCTTCACTACTCTCATTTTCCTCCATAGTGATCTTCTCATAGAGTACATGGATCTCCGTCATGTGTCCTTCCTGGATCCAACGATCCAGATATACAACATTCTTCGTGACTTTGCGAAGTTCACACTCTTCTCCTCACAAACCTTCTGGATTTCTTACCACCTGGACTCTCCAATCTGCGGCCATGTACCCTCCTCTGGATCTATGGTTCAGATGGACTTCAAAAGTTTGGGTTTCGGGAGTTTTGACTCCTTAACAAATGAAAAATTCCCAATATGATAATTCCAAAGGACTCCAAAGTTTAGCCTCCTTGCACCTTCTCGATATCTAATGGTTTTCAATGACCCCAACTTCCTCCAAAGGGATCTTAACTATCAATCCTCAAACTTCAATAGATTTCCCCTTTCGTTGAGTCTTTTGTCACTATCTCTCATGCACTTGACTACGATGCACTCCATGCGATCCTAGAATCTTTGAAAAAGTTCAAACTTAGAGATTTCTTCAAAATAAATCTTACTACACACTCCTTGCACTTCATAGTCTCAATCTCTCGACACTTAGTCGATTCTTTACCCTGTGCACTCCTTGCAACACTTGGTCTAAATTTCCCGTTATCCCTCCTGAGCTTCTCTGAGTCAGCGTAGACTTTGTCGACACACTCCTTGCGGACGATATTCATTCCTTGTATATGATCTCTCAGAAGAGAAACATTTGAAAATTATCTAATATTTCACAGGTTCATACATTCAACAATATAATCATACATTCATGAAACAAAAAATAACTGAGAATATTTAAGCAACAATGACACCACACATTGGATCAATATCCCTCTGTTATATTCATTCAAATGTAAATGGCTACAACTATGATAAACAACAAAAAAAACTAAATTCAACAACTTCTAACTAACTTGCAGCTATAACAATATTCAACAGTCTAATCTCTAGCAACCTCATTTGGGCATACAACACTTCTACTTATTCTAGAGGTCTCCTAGGGTTCCCTCCGACTACCTATCTTCTTGAAGTAAAAACTAACTACTACTTAAGCCCTGTTACATTAAATTCTAAGAGTGAAACTCTCCAATCTGTTGCCACATACCCTCCTCTGTATCTATAGTCTAGATGGACTTCAGAAGCTCGGGCTTCGGGAGTTTTGACTACGTCACAAACGGAAAATTCCAAATACGCAAATTTCAAAGGACTCTAGAGTTTTTCCTCCTCTCACCTTCTTGAGATCTAATAGTTGTCAATGACCTCGACTTCCTCCGAAGGGATATTAACCATCAATCCCTAAACTTCAACAGATTTCCCCTTCTGTTGAATCTTTGTCGCTATCTCTCCTGAGCTTGACTCCAATGCACTCCTTGTGATCCTGGAATCTTTGAAAAAGTTCGGACTTAGAGATTTCTTCAAAAGACATCTTACTATGCACTCCTTTCTCTTCACAGTCTTGATCTCTTGACACTTAGTCAATTCTTGAACCTACACACTCCTTGCGGATGGTATGCACTCCTTGAATCCGAGCTCTCAAAAGAGAAACAATTGAAACTTATCTAATATTTCACAGGTTCATACATTCAACAATATAACTCATACATTCATGAAACACAAAATAAATGAGAATATTTAAGCAACAAAAACACCATGCAATGGATCAATATCCCTCTGTTATATTCATTCAAATCTAAATGGCTACGACTATGATAAACAACAACAACTAAATTCAACAACTTCTAACTAACTTGCAACTATAACAATATTCATAAGCCTAATCTCCAACAACCTCATTTGGGCATACAACATTTCTACTTATACCAGAGGGATCCTAGGGTTCCCTCCGACTACCTATATTCTCGAAGTAAAAACTAACTACTACTTAAGCCCCATTACATTAAAGTATAAGAGTGAAACTCCTAGATCTGACGTGATCATTCAACTTCCAAGCATTTTGATCTTCTTTAATCATCTGTTCAAAAAGATTTACAGGAAACACCATCTTTTAGAATATCAACAATAGTTCAAAAGGCACACTATGGCACTGAGTTGTCTCTCCCCGTGTGTTTTTCTAACGATTCTCCTACATTAGTTTATTTGTAGAAATGTATCTTTTCAAAACCGATTTCCATATGCCAAATCTTTGTTCTTGTAAAAAAGTTTTCATCTGAATTCTCCATATCTCATAGTCCAAACCATTTTGACCATCAAACATTGGTACTCCATTCTTGGTTTAATCCATGATCTACCCTCCAATGGTTAAAATGTTTCGTGAAGGAACCTTCTCTGATACCAATTGTTGCAATACTAAGAGGGGGGGGGGGGGTAAATCAGTGTTAGTACTTTCACCACTTTTAACCACAATATATATTCTTCAACTTTATTAACAATGTTCAACAATCTATTATTAATGTATCATCTATGATTACATTCGATAAATCATAAGCATATAATCATAAGCAATATCTCATCAACAACATCACATCAAGTACACAATACACAAATATTTATGTCGAAATCCAAATGGGATATAACCACAAAATGATTTCTTATATATATATCAAGAATTCATTCATAGGAAGCACCAACTTCTTAATTCTCCAGATTCAACTGTAAGGAGGCTACAACCCCCTATTCTCAGGCTATAACTTGAGGGAGTATACCACTCTCTGAATTCTCTGATTCCATCCAGAAGGAGGCTACTGTTACACGTCAAAATTGCTCAGATGGATAAGTGTCGCATTGTCCCTATCAGTCGTCGTAAGTGTCACATCTTCCCTGCAACTTTCGCAAGTGTCGCAAGTTGGTCACTAGTGTCGCAAAGGATGTTCAGACATACTGTCATGATAACGACACTAAGGAGACACTTATAACATCTCACATGACTGATTTGAAAGAGGAGAACTGATCTACTGAAGTCAACCAACCTTTTGCCACCTGAAAGCACCCAAAAAACTGAGTTTTGGAGAGGAGCGCTCCCCCTTACACTATCTCGGAGCGTCAGCGCTCCCCAATACACTATCAAGGAGCGTTATAACGCTCCCATGGCCCTTTTAAGGGAGATATATAGATTTTGAGGGCATTGGCGCCCCCCAAAGCTTACCAGGGAGCGCTACAATGCTGTGATGGCCCTTTTAAGGGAGCGCTACCTATTCTGGGCGGTTGTTAAGTTGTTGAGATGAATGGGGGAAGCATCTTTTCATTCTTGGAGGGAAGTTGGATTCGAATCCCTAGTCCAGCCATGATCCTAGGGCAGATCCTCAACTGAAGGAGGAAAATCCTCACCTTCCCCAAGGATATCTCAATATTGTTGAGCCTCTCCAAGGCTATATAAGCAAGCTTTCTAATGGTGAATGGGGATTGCAAAGAGAGAATCATACCAAACTTATGATCTCATGAGTGGTATGGGATTTCAAAGAGAGAATCATACCAAACTTATGATCTCATGAGTGGTATGGGACTGCAAATGAAGAATTACACCAAACTTATGATCTCATAACTGGTGAGGAAGAATTGGATATGTGAAACTTATGATCTTCAAGGAAACTTGCAGTTAGCCGAAGAAGATTGATCAGTGAAGCTGCTGCCATCCAGGTCTTGGATCTTTCAGGCAAGGGTTAGAGGAAGAGGACTTGACGAAGCTGTCGCATTCGCATCTACGATTGTAAGTACTGCTGTCGTTATTCTCATTAATATGACATGCTTGGCCTGTTTCTTTCTAGTTTGTGTCTGATGTTACATGAACTTATCATTTAATGGTAGATCTGTTTTCAAGCTAATATAAATAGAGTAGGAAGTAGTTGTATCTTGTTTTGCCTGCAGAACTCAGTGAGGAGCAAATGATTGGAGCGCAACTCGGAGCGTGCAGAGAAAAACGTCGATAAAAAGGTACTTCTATCATCCTTCCTTCTCATGTGTTAGTTTAGATAGATTTGAGAGAAATTTAGTGTCCACGTTAAGCACTTTTCTGTCTAGGGTTAAGGTCAAGCCCTAGAGGTCGATCTACTTGTCCGCAGGCAGATTTTCCTACAACAGAAACTGGCGACTCCACTGGGGAGATAGCCTCGAATCGAAACCTTTTGTTTTGATTTTTCTCCTCATTGACCTT
>ML777812.1:262384-342785 GCA_009831015.1 Picea engelmannii
CTAAGGAGACACTTATAACATCTCACATGACTGATTTGAAGGAGGAGAACTGATCTACTGAAGTCAAACAACCTTTTTCCACCTGAAAGCACCCAAAAAACTGAGTTTTGGATAGGAGCGCTCCCCCTTACACTATCTCGGAGCACCGACGCTCCCCAATACATTGTCAGGGAGCGTTATAACGCTCCCCTAGCCCTTTTAAGGGAGCGCTATAGATTTTGAGGGCGTTGGCGCCCCCCAAAGCTTACCAGGGAGCACTACAACGCTCTGATCGCCCTTTTAAGGGAGCGCTACCTATTCTGGGCAGTTGTTAAGCTGTTGAGATGAATGGGGGAAGCATATTTTCATTCTTGGAAGGCAGTTGGATTCGAATCCCTAGTCCAGCCATGATCCTAGGGCAGATCCTCAACTGAAGGAGGAAAATCCTCACCTTCCCCAAGGATATCTCAAGATTGTTGAGCCTCTCCAAGGCTATATAAGCAAGCTTTCTAATGGTGAATGGGGATTGCAAAGAGAGAATCATACCAAACTTATGATCTCATGAGTGGTATGGGACTGCAAATGAAGAATTACACCAAAATTGTGATCTCATAACTGGTGAGGAAGAATTGGATATGTGAAACTTATGATCTTCAAGGAAACTTGCAGTTAGCCGAAGAAGATTGATCAGTGAAGTTGTTGCCATCCAGGTCTTGGATCTTTCAGGCAAGGGTTAGACGAAGAGGACTTGACGAAGCTGTCGCATTCGCATCTACGATTGTAAGTACTGTTGTCGTTATTCTCATTAATATGACATGCTTGGCCTGTTTCTTTCTAGTTTGTGTCTGATGTTACATGAACTTATCATTTAATGGTAGATCTGTTTTCAGGCTAATATCAATAGAGTAGGAAGTAGTTGTATCTTGTTTTGCCTGCAGAACTCATCAAGGAGCAAAATATTGGAGCGCAACTCAGAGCGTGCAGGGACAAACGTCGATAAAAAGGTACTTCTATCATCCTTCCTTGTCATGTGTTAGTTTAGATAGATTTGAGAGAAATTCAGTGTCCACATTAAGCACTTTTCTGTCTAGGGTTAAGGTCAAGCCCTAGAGGTCGATCTACTTGTCCGCAGGCAGATTTTCCTACAACAGCTACAACCCCTTGAGTTCTCCGACACCAACCGGAAGGTGGCTACAACCACCTATCCTTGCGCCATCCTTCCACCATGAAATATAACTGTAGACCAACTATCACTATCACAATATCTTCCACTATCACTACCACTTTCTTTGTCACTGTCAACCTGTCAATGTGTCCAATTTGTCACATCAACCTATCCAACCTGTCACTGTCCAATTTGTCACTGATCAACCTATCCAACCTGTCACTGTCCAAACTATCACTGATAAACCTGTCCATCCTATCATTATCACCGATACTCAACTATATCATCTTACATATACCAAGGACACCTATAAAATATATTTCCACCAACACATGCCTCTACCAAGCATGTAACAAGATCAACAACATAACATCACAAGATATGTGTCCAAACCATCTACTTGTACCATACCAAGCATCAACCATGTACCACGACCTGTACCACAACAAGTGCATCAACCATACACCAACACCTACACCTAAACAAGTGCAACAACCATGCACTAACACCTGTACCATGTACATCAACCATCAACCATGTACATCAACCTATACCATCAAATATTCCTCAACCATGTATCAAGTCATATACCGTATAGGATATCATTAATGAAGTGCCTCAACCTTATGCCAAATGTGTACCAAGCATATATAGAGATCACCAGCAAGTATCTCTATCAATGTACTATATCATCAACCATAAGAGAATCATCCATAAACCATGTACCTAAAATATGTGTCATATGCCTCAACCAACTACCATGAACCATGTTCAAAAATATTCAAGATATGCCTCTAATAATGAACCATAACCATACCAAACCAGATACCAATATAGCCAATAATGCTTCAAATCAATATTCCTTAACATCATCAATGTGTACCATGCCATTACCAATAAGACATGCCTCAATCATGTACCATACCATAGTCAAGCATAATCAACAATCACATAAGATTGCCTCTCGTTCTGTAACTGACTTGATACTCTGTAAAACTTACCTATAACTCTCCTTCAGACATTAGCATCCTAGTACTAACATTCTCCCCACTTTTGTCTTGTCCTCGTGCGAAAAAGAGTCCTTGTCACGCGGGTCCTCATGTGGCATCCTTTAGGGAACCTGCAGGGATGACCTAAATTAGGGTTTCCTCAGATTTTCCTTCTCTCTACAATCTTGAAAATCTTGCACTTATCATGCTTCTCTGCCTCATAATTCTCCATCACCAACTAGTCAAAATATCACTTACTCACAAGATAGATATTCAGTAGAATGTATGTATAGATGTCCTTGTGAATGACTCCTTGAGGTGTATTTATACTTTTGATAGGTAACATCTTTTCTTAAACTTAGGGCTTCTATATATTTCTAGTTACAACCACTTTAGCCTCTCATTCATTGACTTGTAACCAACTAGAGGATTCTTTACCATTCTTTGGGTCTTCCAACTTCACAAGGCCATATCTCCCTAACTGTGAGGAACCAGGTGATGTACCACATATCACCAGAAATGACATGACAAGAAATATACATATATGAGTGTCTTACTTGCATTTGCAATGTCCTTCATGTCCATTTTCCTTTACCAACTTTGGGTCCCATAGCCACACCTCTAGGGATCCTTGTAGACTTCTTCAAATGCACCCATCATATATGCTGACATCAACCATCAATGACAACAACTCACCATCAATCTCAACCAACTATCCAACGATTTGGTCCATATCTATGGGGATTTCAAACTTCTCCAATGGTCATCAATCTCCAAGGATTGGCATCAAAATTTAAGGGTTGACATCAATGAAAACCAACTGTCTAACATCCACTTCTAATTTACCAAGAAGACAAAATAAAAATGAAATGAAATGAAACATATTTATTTACAAAATTTACAAACATTTTCCAAGATCCAATTCCGATAACACCTCCCCATTTGAAGATATTTGGTCCAAAAAATATGGACTATTAAGGAGACAAAAGAAGAAGGCCTCATTTTTTATTTTCATATCCACCATTCCATTGTTGACGAAGGTAGATTTGTTTTCTGCTTTTCTACCCTTGTTTTGCTGCTGGAGGAGTTATTCTCTTTCTCTCTTGATGTGCTTTGACGAGGTATGCCTTGCCACCCTTGGCCAAGTGATACTTGTTTTCTCTCCTGTAGAAGGTAACATCCCTATCCCACGAGTAGGGGATACCGAAAATCACTCCACATATGTCCAATGGTGCAACTTCACATTCTACCTCATCAACATCGCTGACAATAATGGCGAACATGATTTTACATCATCGAGTGATTCTCATAAAATGTTTCCCTTGCAACCATACTAGTGAACTTGGATGCACTAGATCATAGGTTTCTCAACCAATCTCATCAATTAATTTTTTAGAAACCAAATTACATTGAAAACCACTATCAAACAAGAAATTTACCTTTCATTTCTTCACTTGAAATTTGATTTGGAATAACAAATATTTATCTCCACTCACCTTTATATGTTGCAATGTGGTGAAAACCACAACTTCTTCTAGATCATAGGTGATTTCTACTTCTTCTTCATTTTCCTCGGTAGCTACCTTGTGTTTCCCCTTAGACTTTAGCCACTTTGGAAATAATTAAGGATGAAGTTTCTAACACTTCTCGTCCATATGTTCGTCTACATTTCAATGTTTGCAATGCCTATTAGGATCCCTCTTTTTGTTGGTTGTGGATGTCATCTTCTTGTCTCTTCTCTTCCTGATTTCTTCTTGGACCATGTGATGATGTCCTTTCTTGGAGTCCAACTCAATGTAGGGAGCCTTCTTGCTTGCCTTGTCTATTATTTTCATACCATGAAGCTGCAATTGTCTTCGGATATGGCTAAACATTCCTCCAAGGTACTTTGTCACTACTCCTAGATATTCCAAAGAGATACCCAACAATATGTCTTGCCTCTTGAACTTAGAAGTTTATTCTTTCACTCCTTGTCCTTGTTCTTGTTGAAGGTATTTCCACTTCATGAGTTTCTCTTCTTTGTAACCTATAGGATATAATTGTGACTTCAACAATGCCTTGAAGTCCTTCCATTTCATCACCATGGGCTTGTTTCCTATCCTCAATGAATCCACATAACTCTCCCACCACCGTAGAGCATGCTCGATAATCTTCAAATGGGCAAAGGAAATATGTTGTGTTTCTTGGACATGATAAATCCCAAAGTAAACTTCAAATTGTTTCAACTAGCTATCCAACACCTTGGCATTAGTTTATCCAACATACATAGGTATTCCAAGCTTCTCTTCAAATTTGAAAGGGAAACTAGAAAATGAAGAAAAGTTGCAGTCATTACCTGAGTTTCTAAGCATCTCGCATTTGGAACCTTCTAGAATATCCTTGTGTTCTTCATGCTCCGTCTCTGCTGAGTGTGCTTCCTTACTCGTCATTACCAACAATTGTGTCACGAACTCTGTCAATGTAGCAATGCCTTGCTCCAAATGGGTCTTCCTTGTCATATTCTTCACGATGATGCCCCACCATTGATGGTGCTTTTCTTCTCTGTAGTCTTGGTAGCAATTATTTTCCACTATTTTGGTACTAGATGCAGGTGTTCTCCAATCCTTTAGAACCTGCTCTGGTACCATTTGATCTGTAATTGAGGGAATGAGAGTCCACTCAATTGGCCAACTATTACACATTGAAATTACTCACTTCGATAGTGTCGCAAGTGTCATCATTATAAGTGTCGCAAGTGTCGCATTTTGCTCACAAGTGTCGCAAGTGTCAAAGAAAGCATACTACCATGATGCCTATGTCATTCCTATAACGACATGAGAAGGACACTTGAAACACCTCAAACATTTGATTTGGAAGAAGAGAAATGAGTCAACAGGCTTATGAACCTCTTGCCATCTGAAAGCACCCAAAAAACTGATTTTTTGGAGGGGAGTGCTCCCCTATACCTCTCTCAGGAGTGTTGGTGCCCCCCTATAAGCTATCAGGGAGTGTTATAACACTACCTCTGCCCTTTTGGAGGAGTGCTACTACTTTTGGGAGTGCTGGCGCCCCACTAACCTTGTTAGGGAGTGCTATATCGCTTTGATGGCCCTTTTGAGGGAGCGCTACCTATTCTGGGCAGTAGCTGGTTTGTTGAGATGAACGGGGGAAGGATCCCTTCTATCCCTGAAGGCAGTTGGATTCGAATCACTAGTCCAGCCATGATATTATGGAAGATCCCTAACTGAAGGAGGAAAATCCTCATCTCACCCCAAAGATATCTCAAGTTGTTGAGCCTCTCCAAGGCTATATAAGCAGGCTTTTTCATGGTGAAAGGGGAGATGGAAATGGAGAATTACACCAGACTTATGATCTCATAAGTGGTGCTGGAACATAGATGATTTGGGAATGAAGATACCTATGATGTCATAGGGAGCTAATCAGTGAAACTATCGTCATTCTGATCGTGGAGCTTTTGAGAAAGGGTTAGACAAGGAGAACTTGATGAAACTGCTACATTCCATCTATGGCTATAATTAACGTTTTGTCCTCATTAATGTAATATGCTTGGCCTGTTTTTTTCTAATTTGTGTTTGACATTACATGAATTTGTCTCTAAGTAGATAGGTTTGCTTCGAACTAATCTCGATAGAATAGGAAGTGGTTGTACTTTGTTTGTCTATAGGGCTTATCGAGGAGCTCAAGATTGGAGTTCAACTCAGAGCGTGCAGGGACAAACACCGGTAAAAGGTACGTCTTTCCTCCTTCCTCTTCATGCATTATTTTTTGTAGGCCTAAAAGGAAGTTAGTGACCATGATAAGCACTTTCTATCTTAGAGTTAAGAGTCTAGCTCTTTGAGGAGATCTACCTGTCCATAGGGAAATTTTCCTTCAACACCAACACAGATGACTATTGCAGAATAATTTTGTTTTCTATTTTTAATGACCAACTCCAGTGGAAAATTTGATGAAGTAGAATTATGTTGCCTCTCCAAAGACCGTGCAACATTTAAAATAATTTATCTTCCACTCAACAATAGGCTAGATTAATTAGTGATCAAGCATTAAAATGGAATCATAAATCAATGAATAGCTCAATAACTAATCACAACAACATACCCAATAGATTTCATAGGAAAAACACACATCTAAGGAAAGGTTTTACTCTAGAAACCCAATAGTCACTAGAGATTTTATTATGTTCAAAAGAATATTACATAGGAGTCAGCTATACATAGACTCTGTGTATTGTTACTCACTGTGAAGATCAAAACTGCAGTATGCCATGGCTCAACGACACTTTTTCTTAGAGTGAAGAGGCACATTAACTCCTTTGTCCACTCAACCTCAAGTAGGATGTCGTCCTTGAGCTTTAATTTCTGCTATTATCCTTCTCTCTTTCTCCTTGCATCTCCCTTAGTTTTTATTCCTTCCCTACAACCCTCATTTTTTTGATGGGCTACCTTTGGAAGACCAATCATCACATATGTTAGTTTCCACTTCCGATTTGCCAAGAAGACAAAAATAAAATGAAATGAAACTAAACATATTTATTTACAAAATCTACAAACATTTTTCAAGATCCACTTAGGATTAGGACTAGAAGCTATTTTCTAAACAAATTTTCAGGAGACATATATATAATTGAGTTTTTATTTTACTAAACACAAGCTCATTAAAATATTATTTCAAGAATGACTTACAATTCTACTTATAAAATGGCTCAAAAAAACAAATTATTACCAAAAACAAATAAAATATGTCAATAAACAAGTTATTGCCAAATAAATAAAATAAGTCAAGAAACAAGTTATTGCCAAAACAAATATTAAAAAACAAATATGAAAGAACATTCTATTCTAGTCTTATCTATGCTTCAACATACTTTTGTTGTTATTCAACACCAACTATTTTAAAATTGTAATTTTTTTTATAATTGCCAATGATTAAGAAAATTAAAGATCACAACTTTCCCTCCTCCAACATTACATTAAATAAATTGAAGAAAGAATAATATATACATAGAAAATCATAAAATTTTAAAATTGCCAATAATTAAGAAAATTAAAGATCACAAGTTGTCCTCTTCCAACATTACATTAAATAAATTAAAGAAAAAATAATATATAAAAAGGAAATCATAAAATTTTATAATTATCCATGATTAAGAAAATTAAAGATCACAACTTGCCCTCCTCCAACATTACATTAAATAAATAAATTGAAAAAATAATAATATATACATTAAATAAATTGAAGAAAGGATAATATATACAGAGAAAATCATAAAATGGTGAAAGCAAATTCATTGCTTGTCTTTTAACAACCTAACACATCTTTCGGCTTTTAAAAACCACTAGAAAATCATGACTATGTGTTTGTTTTAGCAAAACCATTAATTTCCATGTATTAATAATTTTATTTTCAATTAATTATAAATTTTCATTTCTAATCATATTATTTAAACCACTAAAAAGAATTAATATTTTTTATTTATAAAATTATAAATTATAAATATTAAAATAGTTTGCATTTTTTTAACAAGTCTTACATTTAATATATTATAATTTCTAGAAAATTAATATAAAATAATTGTAAATGAAATTAATATCATTAAATTTTTATTTTTTAAAATTAAATATTAACAACTTAAAATATAATATTTTTCTATTACAATGATATAAAGCTATTCTTATTTATATAATAAAAATGATCCTTTTTCACATAATAATTTAGTAATGGATAATTAATCTTTTATTATAGATATTTCTAAAGCTAAACTGTGTTATGTAGATAGTTTTGAAACGCCAATATTTTCAGTCCACACTCATCATCCCAAACAAAAAAAAACAGATGATTAGAAAAGAGTATACTTAAAAGTAAAATTTAAAAATTTAAAATCATAGGGTAGCATTGAAAGAAGTATTGTATAGAAAATAGTAATAAATTAACAAAATACTATTTGAAAGTGACCAATTTTATCAAAGAAAGGAGGTTAAAATAATAAATGTCTAAAACTATATAAACAGTTTAGTTTATAAAATATCTATAATAATTAATTTTTTATAAATTTTTATAAGAAAATTATTGAAAATATAAATTTTAATTTTAATTGTTTTTAAAAAATGTAGTAGTTTAAATATTTTATGAAATGATTATTTTTTTATAATATTTTATGGGAATATTTGTTTAAAATTGAACGAGAAATTGTTAGATCTACATATTTGAGTAATTAATTTTTGTATAATTTGAGTGTCCTATGGGTTTTTTAGCATGCTTAATCTGTTTCCACATTCAGAAATGAATTTTAAACAACAAAAATAGTGATCGGAATTCCAGTGAAAAAAGCCATTTTGTAGAATAGGTAGACATCTATATTTTAAATAACAAAAAATAGTGATTTCCTGTAAATTGAAATTGTTAGATGGGCATATTTGAGTGATTATTTTTGTATAATTTGAGTGTCCCATGAGTTTTTCAGCATGCTTAATCCATTTCTGCATTCAGAAATGAATTTTAAACAACAAAAAATAGTGATCCGGATTCCAGTGAAAAAAACCATATCGTAGAACAAGTAAACATCGATATTTTAAACAACAAAAAAATAGTGATTTCGTGCAAATTTATATTACTGGATTTCATTGAAAAAAGCCATTTCGTTATTTAAATTGCATTTCTAAATACAGAAATAGATTTAACATGCTGAAAAAACGGTGAAACACTAAAATTACATAGATTTAACCACTCAAATCTCAAATCTCAAGTCTGCAGATCCAACAATATCTTACTACAACTTCTAAAAAAAAAAAAAAAAATTAAACTTAAAAACACAACACTGTTGAAGAATTCAAATTTGATCCGTGTCTTTCCAGTAATAACGAACTCCATTATGACGCGGCGAATGCGAGGAACACACATTGAATTTTCAATGAAGCAAACGCAACGAGTAAAGTCATGGATGATGTCACGAGAGAAAATGTCAGAGTAGCAGGTGGTGGAGGAGGCGGAGGTGGGTGTGGAGGAGAAGCCGGTGGTGGAGGGGGTGGTGGTGGGTGTGGAGGAGGAGCCGGTGGTGGAGGAGGAGGGGGTGGTGGCACTGTTGGTTCTTGAAGGATCGCCAATAGGCTCCTGCGGCTCCAACTTCAATTCGGATGGTTATTATAACATTTGTTAACTAACAATTCTTTCAATCTGGCCGTATTAGAGATTTGTATAATGCATAACTTACTTTGAGAGGTCTGTTTAATGACCTCTATTTATAGTTGAATTTATTGCTTTAGCTTTGTTTAATGACCTCTATTTATAGTTGAATTTATTGCTTTAGCTTCGTAGGGTTTCATGCTGGAACAAAGTATTCACGTGATTTTGTCGTGAGTGCTAAACGAAATACGAGGGCCGTGACAAATCCTTTGATATATTGTATTTGTATGTATTCGTGTTTTGGATGCATGACACAGTTTGATATATTGTATTTGTGTTTTGGATGCATAACACAGTTTTCACCAGACAAAAGGCCACCTCGATGCACTTTTTTAATCCAAATTAGGATTAGTTTTTATTTTTGGGTTGTCATCCATATTGCAATTTTAACTCTACAACAGTTAACTAGAGCCACGGATTTTATCTATCAAAAAAATGGAAATTTGGTGTTAAAGAAGAAGGTAGCTTCCTTCCTTAAAAAAAAACAACAATTTTAGTTTTTTTTTCTTTAAAAACTAAAAAAAATGGTCTTATTAAGGAATTAAATGGAAATCATATTTTTTGTGTTATCCTTCTAGTTTGTGGATTGGTAGCATTTTTATCTTCTTCATCCTCATCCTCTGAGTATGATTATGATGGCTTACATGCTTGTCAGTTTTTTTTGGTTTAGGTTTATTGCCTTTATTCCTTTTTAAGTGAGCACACATTGAAGACAAGAATCATGAAGGTGCCTTGCTTTTTGGTGTATTTGAGATCGGAAAACTTGTATTTTCATAATAAAAAATCAGAATCCATAAAAAATATTCCATGACATCTGTCTTACAAAACTTGGGTAACGTAGATCTCTACATATATTTTAACATATATGAAAAATCCTAGCCTAATCCTCTCAAGATATGTTGTTATATGATGATCCAAAGTATCTCTAATATCTTTAAAAATTGATAAATTCCAAACATGAAATGATACATTTAGGAGACAAACTCAAATTGACATTTTTTCATAGACATAGTAGTAGGGTCAAAGGCTTGGAACTAGTGAGTAACAAAAATACATACTTTTCCCCAAAACTATGGACCCTCATGAAATACTTTTTTAACGATCAATAGGGTTTGGCTATTGAATAAATCCATTGAAACAAATTTTAGGTGGAAAGCTAGAAACCATTGAATTTGAAAATGATCGAAGATGATTTATAAAACGAAAGTAGGTTTATAACATCCATCTTAGATAATAACAACTTTTGTACCTATTTTGATTTCTCCACTATATATGTACTAGATATTGGAGAGGTTAGAGCACCTAAATTAGATGGATTGTTTCTAAGTGCATTCTTGAAGGAAACAAGCTTTGAAATTGAAGACACCCTAGGGCTTAATGTTCCTCCATGCAATTTGTTGTTCCTGAGTTTATACTTTAAGGCTCTAAAGTATACCGTCAAGGCATCCGAAAAAGTAGAGAGAGTTAAGGGGTAAGGTATTAGTTTTATAAAAGGCGAATCAAGGTTGGTTTCTTAATTGTCTCTGTCTAGATTCCCATTGGTCTTGGATGCTAATGTCTCTCTCAATTACTGCCCATGAATGCTCTAAGTCGACCCGAGTGTTTGCTATCTGTAAGATGGTGTTAAATAAGTTTAGAGCCATACTAGTTTGATCTGTAAGGCCAGGTTCTATATTAGGTTGTCTAGTATTAGGTACAGTCATGAGAGATAAAGGTTAAGAGGTCTCAAACTTTGTTTTTAAAGTTGTTATTTATGTTTTGATTTATAAGAGAAAAGTTTTCAAACTTAGAATAATAACATAACAGTTTTAGAGGCCATTTCCTATGCCTGAGTTCAATTCGAAAATCATGAAGTGATGAAGAAGGAAAAACATAAATCTATCGAGTAATACGAGGCGTCAATCATGGAAGAATCTCGCATTACAACATGAGAAGAAAAAGGAAAAGAAATCTCTAATGAAGTATAAAATGAAGTAATCTAAATAACTTACAGGTCTTAAGCTTGTTGATAACATGTTTAGAGGAAAAACTGTAAACCACTAGATAACTAGATAACCTTTAACCACAACAAGTATTATACTAAGTCGCAGTTAAACATTCATCAAAAATACCTGAGTTAAAAATGCTTAAAACGAAATTAAATAAGAACACACAACTCAGTGCAGACAGAATTTGGAATCATTGCTTGTATTATCTTTTATCACAGTAAATGAGAAAACTTCTTTGGTACAATCGACTACCAAAAAAAAGCCTCTTCTTAGTCTTGTGAAAATATATTTATACAAAATCTCCCCTTTTGACAGTTGGTGATTTGCTAACTTCTAGGGGCTAACGGTTACAAGAACGCAAAATCTTGAACCGTTTGCATGATCATCATTTATTTTTGTGTAATCTCGATGATATGGGCTTTCAAAATGATACTTCATTGTTTTGTTGAAGTATCTCCTTCTTTCAATCTGAGGCATTCAACACATTTTTCTAGAAACTGCACAAGAAATCTAGTAGTCTCTGGAAAATCCTTCGCCTCAAAAAGATAGAAATTTCTCTATATTTTCGGAAGTTGGTGTTCAATCACTTTACCAACAAACTTGATTGATTGCAACCTCAAATTTTGCCTCACCAACCGCCTGTCTATTTGAGTAACATCAATTTCTTTTATTTGTGAAATTTCCATTTGAATTTCACTCAACTTTTCTTTGAAATTCAACTGATGTCTTTCAATGTTAATCTGTCCAAGGAGCCCGGGACAATAGTCTCTTCCAATGTCTAATGATCCTTTGTCTAACATATCGAATACTTCTTCGCAATTGTCCTTAACTTCTTTGGTTATTCTCTTTGATGCAAACCCCCTACCCCCAGCGGGGTCCGCGACCTCCCGGTCATTGGATCATTCCTTTTTCTAAGCCAAAATGGATCTCTGGTTCCCTATTGGAACCTCTTGAACAATCCACAGGTTCGTTATTGAAACCCGCCTGTGAGTCTAAACACTAAGCGCGAGCTTCACCCTAACGTGATCATCGACTGTGACCACAGGCCTTATCCAAAAGGCGCTCATCGCATTTCGTGATATGAGGGATCCCGATGTCAAGGCAGCCCGTTCTTCTAAGTCTCAAAACCCCGAATCCTGATTCTTCTCCAAGGCCAGATCTAATGGCCCCGTGTCTTCCTCAGTTGAATACCACGATTGTTTCATGGTTTCGTAAGTCGGGACTTCCTGTCTCATGACTCCCCCTTCCTTTGAACTCCTGTATCTTGAAATATCAAAAAGGGCTTAACTTTCTCTAGCTCCTCCCTTAGCCTCCGTCCATGTGACCACGTTCTATGACCTGGGGCTAAGTCCTCTTGGCACGTCACAATTTTGGGGTTTGTGAAGTTGCGATGCAAATCCAACCTCTCCTCCTTCTAATCCCTGAAATGACAAAACGTCGATCACTCGCCATGTGTCCTCTCCGATGGATGGTTCTGATTCTTTCGCAAAATATCCTTTCGTGATTTTTGGGGAAGTCTTCCCCTCTGATTTCCTGGTGCCCAAATCTTCGATGGGTGTAGATCTCTAACACCTGTCACCCCGGATCCAATGGTCCAAAATGATTTCATGATTTTGGCGATTTCGAGTCCTCTCTCTTCACCACCCTTCTGCACCTTAGTCCCGAAACCCCGACAGCTTCCGGATCTTCGCCACGCATCCTCCACAATCGACGGTCCCGACGCTTTTGAGACTTCCCTCTTCAGGAAAATGAGGGAGTCTTCACTCTCAAACTCTCAGTGAACAAATCCACGAAATGTGGATGTCTTGACACACTTCCTCTGAGAGGAACGACCCTGATGCTTTTTAGGAATTCGATGAGTCCTCTCTCTTCTGCTCTTATGAGGGTTAAACCTCAAGCACCTCCTCCTAGATACGATGGCTATCAATCCTCGGTGCTCGATGTGATGGCCCAGATGTGATCCCTTGCGTGTTCTTCTCTCGCTGTCTGGACATAGGCTCCAACGGTCTAGATCTCCTCCTCTGCAACTGATCTAACGGTTGTCGATGCTCCTCCTCCTGAGATTTGAGAACTTCATGGTCCCACAGTTATCCTCTGTGTGAATCTGCTTGATCCGATGACTATCGGATATTCGACACTTCCTCCCGAAGACCCTCCATCGTTCATTCAGATCCTCTTTCCTCACTAGTTCTCCTGTGTGTCTGGATGCAAGGTTCAATGGTCCAAATATTCTCCTCCACAACTGATCTATGACTATTGTGCTCTTCCTCTTGAGATTCCTCCTTTCTTCCAGACTTAGAAGATTTTCATAGTTTCGAAGGTCTTGACCTTCAAGTCTTCCTCTTGCAAGCCCAATTCCTTTGGATCTCATCCACGTTCTCAAAATGATGTCTCTCCTGAGCTTGTGAACTTTTAAACTTCGATGGGGTTTCTCGACCTTCTGCTCCTTCCTTATATTTCTTTGTGCACAAAGGCATTGTTCATCCTGAGCTTGGGGACTTAAAATAAGTCCACCCTCACACACTCCTTGTGATGTTGAGATTTTGTCAATCTTAGATCTAAAGTATTTCTTGAAAATAAATGCTTCACGCCCTCCTAGCGTTCTTTTTCTCGATGCACACCTTGCAGAGCCTTTCTTCGCAGAGTATTCAGTAACTTTGTATTTGTTTGAACTCGACAAAGAGTTATTCTCATGCACACTTGCACTGGCTCAATGCCCATTGGAATATCTCTATAGAACCTTCAGTGAATCTTTCTTCTCATTGAACTCAAAATAGAGTTCCTTCTGTGCATCTCTTGCACATGCTATGTGCCCACCTGGCAGAGCTTCTACAGAACTTTAGATGTTATGTCTTCCCTGTGCTTTCCTCTGCACATTTTTCACCTCCAGAGTATTCAGTAACTCTAAGTCTCCTCTTGAGTCTTTAAATACTTCTGGTGTTCCCTCCTGGCACAGTCTTCCTGACTCCATAGATTTCATATGCGCACACCTTGCACTGGCTACAAAACTTCCTATGTTCTGTTGTGCACTCCTTGCACAGCCTAAAGAACCCAGACTGATATCACAACATAGCAAATAGACAAATTATATCTATCCCTACAAATGTAAATCTAACATACATCTACAACATTCATTCATGGAAATATGTAAACACATAAACACACAGTAAGCAGAAAACTGCTTTTGTATTAATCTGAATGTCTATACAGATGTTTACAATAATTGGACTGTAACAAGTCTCAGTTCTTCTCAATATCTCTCTCTCTCAGAGCTTCTACTTCCTAAGACCTCTCTACCCGAACCTCTCCTATCCTTCTTCTTCCCTGAGTACCACACAGACTCGCTCTATCCTCCTCTCTTCTCTTCTAAAGCAAGATATTTTCATTACAAAAGAGGGGCTCTGTCGAGCTCATCCTCTTCACCTAACTTCATTGATTTACATTGAAGTTTTCATAAATGGTTTACCCATACCTGTATACGATCTGGGCCTGCTACGGGCCTGCTACAAGAAACCCTTTAAGACAATTTTACCACTACCTAACAAAGTATGGTCGGCATTAAAATCCTTACAATCGTTCAATACAATTTCAAATTTTTAAAATTAGAGGACTCGACCTTTCTTCTCCTTTGAATGCACGTTGATGTGCTTCTTTGCTGGCGTGTTGTTGGTGCTTTTGCTGAGTTGGAGCGATGCTCCTGCATCACTCTTATTTTCGACAATGTTGGCCTCCCATACCTTAAGAATGATATCACCACTGATTTGCTCTGTACCGGACAATTTTTTATTTGTTGATACCTCTTCTTTTGCTGAAAGTACAACCGCCTTTTGAAAAGTAGTCCGGGATACTTTCTCTTTTTTTTCATTCAAGAGGATGCTATCAAAATATTGACTTACTTGTTGGAAGTAGTTCTGAATTATTTAAACTTTGGAAATTAATTTATGTTGCCCTGCTTCTATCTTAATGTGCACTTCCAGTACCTGGGCTTGGAAAACCTTCATATCTATCACCTGATTTTGAATAGAATCTAACCTCTCCTGTAACTGTTTAGTTAATTCTTCCTGTTGGGTGGCCTGTCCTTGACTGGCATGCATCTTCATATACATTTCATTCAAACTTGCCTTAAGCGTTTGAATTTCTTGTTTGTCAATGGATATAGCATGTTCTAGCCCTTTGTTTATCTCTTCGCTGATAATTTTCTCAGTGTCTTTTAGCTGTCTTTGTAGCTGATCTATCATCTGATTATTCTAACTTAGCCTATTTTTCATACTGTCCACTATGAACATATTGGTTGCCACCAAAGCTCCCATAGAGCCTGCTACCTCTGTGGTGAATTCTTCCTCTTCCACGTTCTATCCGTCTACCAAAACTCTATGCTTCTTTACCATAGCACCTTCTCTCTGATTCATCTCCTGTTTCAACACAACCTTCCTCTTTTTACTGAAGAAGTAATTAGAGGGAGGTATCTCATCTCTTGAGATAGGGGTAAGGTCACTAGCATATATGGTTTTTAAATGAGGAATGCCAAAATTTGACTGTAGAGGAGTCAGGGATGTAATAGGGCTTCCCAACTCTGTAGATGGTGTTTCTCGTACCTTCTCATGAATTTCAGCAGGAATCTTTGATGATGAGGGGCAAGTAGATTTACCAGACTCTGGCAGTGTCTCATACCCTTTTTCCGTTTCGAATCCTGGGTTGTTTTTCCGTGGAAGTTTCATTTTTTGCGAAGACATTTCAGTCTCCTATGGAATTTCCTCAATATTTTCATTACTCTGCACTTCTTGTCCAGGATTTGGGGGGGTTTTTTCTTGTGTTGGAGGAGGGGTTTTTGTCTGTCCCTATAGTACCTTGCGAAAATCAATTCATATGTGTCTCTGGAAGGTTAGAAGACTAGTTTGTAAGTCTGATGGTAATGTCTATATCCTATCTAACACCTCCTCATAGGTTTTGGCCTCTTTGAAAATATCATCGCAAGGGAACTTCTCATGTTCATATGCTTTCATGCCACAATGAGCCATGTGATTTCCCACTACATGATAGGGGTCATGTTTCCTATGTTTGATATCTACCATCTTGACCTCCTCTATTATTGTAGCTTCAACTTTGGAATGACCTAAGTTGAGTATTGACGACTTCCCAATTTGCACGGGAAAGATTGGCCAAGACTTCTTCTAATTTGCCTTCAGTTCCATCCCAATGCCACCTATTATTATTTGATGAGATACCTCCCTGCATACCAGCCTGTCAGGGAGGAATTTTGGAAGTGCATGGGAGGGAATCGAACATTCGAAAACCCTGATGTAGGAGAAATTCTCCTCAATAAACCAGTCGACAACCGCCTTGAGGCTTCCTATGACCAACTCTGAAATACGGGAGGGTGCATACCCATACAACATTTGATGCACCGTTATTACCATGAAATGAAAAATTTCATAGAAATAATCCTTAGCATTTTCCTCCCATAACTTAGAATGATATTCATGAATGGGCTTAGTGCAAGTTGGGTTCCAACTCCAGTTCATCAAGGGGAAAGGAGTCATGAAACATATAACATCTATAATGTATGCGGACATGTAAAAGGCCACTCGTCGGCCTTTGGATCTCACGGTTTGATATTCCATAACACTCTTTAACCAGGCTATCTGATAGAATCTTGTTCCAATTAAAGCTGTATCCTTTGGCTGCTTCATGTAGAAAGGGCACCCATTCTGCAGGGAAATGTGTAGGATCTTTCTTCCCGAAAAGTTTGCATAGCATTATGGCCACATATACCATGTATTCATTCAATGAAGCTGTGGCATAAATGCCATGGGTATCGACCCTGAATTTGGATGGGTCTCTCCACCAGTATTTGATTATGTCGGGGTATGTTTGATCTACCTCTGTGCATTCTTTATTTTGAAATTGATTTACAAATTCTTTATTATAAATGTATTTAGGATTGGGAGATAGTTTGTACATTACTTGTATATTCTTCAGTCTGAAGGAGCCGATGATGACCCCTTGACTGTCCTAAATGATCTTCATATGCACATCCGTTCTCTCTAAGGCCCAACTAATCATATCATTGTAAGGCATAAGTCGTGGGCGTGCTGCTATTTTGTGCAGTTCTGACTTTGCTATGTCTCAGATCTTGTTATCAGAATCATGGGGGGAATTATTGATTTCATAGTCCAATAGTTCAAACATTTGTCTCCAGGATCTAATGGAATCAATGGCATGCGGTGTTGTATCAGACATGGCATCTCCTTCTAGGCTTGAGCTTTCAGTTGCTTCTTCTCTTTTCTTTGATGCCCTTCTAGGTGCCATAACATTTGTGATAGAACAAAAACCTATTGCAGAGGCAAAATGTATAAGCTTAGGATGAATGCAAATCAGTCCCGATGGTGAAAAATAAGAATGAAATTTGAAACAAAAAACTTTATGAACCTTTGACTTGTCTTGCAAATGAGCGTACTGACACAGGTGATAGGAATTTAATATTTTAATGAGGGATATATGCTCAGAGATGCACCTTTGCACCACAAGAATCTCCATTTATCTGTTATCAATGTTGTCGTATGTCGGCGAATTCAAAACAGAAGCTTCGAAGGATTGCTTTCAACAAATCCCGAAATGCGAAACGTGAAAATTGGTTTAGTCATCGTTAATCCCATTTTAAAGTTAATTTAAATTTGTTTTAGTCTTTGTTAAAGAATCATGATTTCACATTTCAGAGTTTTGGGGATCCCGTCTCCAAGAAATCTGTCATAAGCAAACCCCAAATCACGAAATCGCGATGAGATTAGTTTAGGCATTAATCACTTGTATTAATATTTAAATTAATCGAGATTAGGAGTTAATTTCTTCCTTTCGGAAAATTGGGGATCGGAAGTTTGAAAATCGATATTTTGAAAACATTTCAATGCAAGGAAATGCGAAACGTGAAAGGTTAAGAACTGTTGATTGTGTTTAAAGGTTTAAATAATCACGATTAAAATGTGTTTTGTGAAAAGCATGTCGGGACTTATAATGTTCACTTCTTTTCCTTATATTTCTTTAAATAGTAAATCTTTTTCAGGTTTTTGGCACCGGGACAGTGGAGTTGTTAATTAACAAACATATTTCGTGGGTTTTTGAAACCCGAATCCGAAGAATCAAAAGACTTTGACCCCCCTTTTTATGACTAAAGGTGGCTCCATGACTATGAAATAACGAAGTCTCAATTTTCAAAGGGTACAATTTAAACGTCTTGTCAACATTAGGCTCCATCTAGGGATCTCATTTACTTGTGGGACGAGAAGAACATGCAGACCAAGTGCCTTCATTGGGTAAATTGGGTCAATAAATCAACTCCGTGAAACAGACTAGAGGAAAAACCAAAACAGGACTTCAGGATCTCAACATTTACTTAGAAAACTCTTTAAACATAAAACCTTCGATGATCTCGAGTTAGATTCTCAATAGCTTTCCTTTTCTAAGATTGACTATAGATCTGTGTAAGATAATCAAAACCAAATTAACCATTCTACTAGGTTTCACCCGATTTCGTTTGCATCAAGGTAAATTAAATTAGGTGTGTCAAATAGGGGATTCCCAGAAACCTATAATGTAAATGCTGCTACAAGAAGAAAAGTTACCATAGTGTCTTGTAATTCATGTATAACAGCCTTATCAGATATAAGGATATTGCTTCACTGCCAGTGAGCCTGTTCAGTACCCCGGTGAAGTTATTCGACTTCCCAAATTGAATTTCCTTTCACCACTTCATTGTTTCCTACCTTTTAAAAGCTGAGATGAAGGCAATAAATATAGTGAATTTCCTTTCTTCATCTCTTTGGACTAGATGGGGGCAATCAATATGAATTTCCTTTCACCATCTGTCTGTATACGTTTTTTTTTTTTAAATATGAAGTGGGGGCAATCAATCAGCATGTAATATACTCAGGATGATATCTTCTTGAATTTTTAACAACAGAGGCCTGTCAACTCACTTAGATAGCTCTGGTCTAATCTCCTCTCTAGCCTTCAAATATTATTGGTTTTAGGGAAATTCTTAAGGGAATTTTCTTGATATCTCTTTAGGGAATTTCCTTGAGCAATGCCAATCAGTTTACATGTTAGAAAATACAATGAAGTAAGGATTAACTTAAACATGCTTCTGGTTCAATCAGAGTCAAAGAACTATAAACTCAACCTATTCTCGTTTTTTGGAGGTTTTGTTTAAGAGTTTTCACAACTAAAGTGAGACCTTTCTTTCCTCAAGAAATTTCTGATAAAACATCCAGGGTTAGGCGGGAAGCCGGCTTTACCATGGTTAAGAGAAGGGTAAGGGGTTTGAGAACAACTTCTGCACATATGAATGTTCTAAAAAACTTTCATAGTTAGTTTTTTATAACTGTTCCTTAAGTCCCCCCTTTCTTTCCCACTTCCTTGTTTGAAAATTTTAGTGATAGTATCATTATCGAATGAACTAATGATTTGTTCATTTGTGTCTCTTAGGGTAATTTAGCCTGAAATTTTCGAAGTAGGAATTCATACCTTTAGTAGCTCTTGCATTGCCAACTAAATATTATTTATTTATTTACCTTGTTCATTGGAAGATACTTAATATAAATACCCGAGCATGTCACCTTTTAGTATCTCTTAGCTTCTTGGTTTGTCAGCAACTTTCCTATGAATAAAATAGTATAATAATTGTCAGGAAATTTGAAATAAAGTTTTTTTTTTTTTTTTTTAAACTAAAATAAAAACTTACCAAAAGAATTGAAACTATACAAAAAACATGAAAACAAACCGGTATGTACAATGATAATTCAAAAGAAAATTACTGAATGAAGTGTTTAAGGTACCACCCATTTACAGGGGCATTGAGAATGTCTCCATCGAGATTTTCTAATGAAAAAACATTTTTTCCCTCAGAGGCCGAAATTCTATATGGGCCATACCAAATCGGATCGAACTTGCCATGTTTACCAGTGTCTTATTTCCTGGCTTCCCATTTTAGGACCAGATCTCCAGGGAGGAAATCTCTATCTTTAGCTTTTTGATCGAATAAGGCCTTCATATTATCCTGGTATCTCTGCAACTTTTCATTTAATTCGGCTCTATTTTTCTGAACTTAAACCAGCTAGTTTTCCCTCCTGGTAATGTCATTGGGTTCTTCATTTGAATCTTGCCAAAGTTTCATTACTAGCAGAGAAAAATTTATTGGTAAAATGATGTTAGCGCCATATACCATCTGGAAAGGGGAAATATCAATTGACCTTTTGGTACTTATCCTATTAGCCCATAGAGCGTATTTTAAATGGATATGTCGTGTTCTCTTGTTTTCATTCAAAACCTTTTTGATCACATTAATCAGAATTTTGTTAGATGATTCAGCTAGACCATTACCCTGTCGATAGTAAGCTGTGGAGTGTCCTAGCATGATGTTGTATTTTTGGAAAAATCTTATCATGGCCATGGATTTGAAAGCTTGTGCATTATCAATGACTATTTTTCAAGGACATCCAAACCTAGATAAAATGTTTTCTTCTAAAAAATTGATTACTACCAAGTCAGTTGCATTTCTCATGGGGATAACTTCTACCCACTTACTGAAATAGTCCATAACAGTTAAAATCCACTTGTGCTAAGCACTGAAATGTGGATGAATCTGTCCAATGAAATTGAGACCCCATTGCTGGAATGGAGCTTCAGATTTAATTGGAACTAAGGGTAAAGATGGGACTTTTTGTTTGCCTGTAAACAACTGACAGGGAGTACAAGTTCAGACTTTGGTGTTTACATATGTGAATAGTTTAGGCTAGTAATACCTAGCTCTGAGGATTTTATAAGCCATTTCTCACAGGGCATGGTGTCCTCCGCACACTCCCTTGTGGAATTCATCTATAACTTTTTATGTTTCGGTCTCAACCAAACAGCTTAGCAGGAAACCTAGAGGGTCTTTCCAATATAATTTTCCATCTATGATACAATATTTTATAGCGTGTAACTTCAGTGTCCTAGCTTTAGAAGGGGTTAGTTCACTGGGACATTGAAGGGTCAATAGGTAAGAAACAATTTCGTGGTACCAGAGTGAAGTTGAAAACTTATCTTGAACCTCAACTGTAGGTGTAGTGAAATCGAGGTCATTTATCTCTAAAAATACCTCGTTCTCTTGTAGTTGATTTATTCCAAGTGCTTTTAAGTTCGATTCAGATAGAAACTTGTCCAAACCTTGACCTTTGATAATTTTAGTTGGTTTGACTTCTAGGTCGAACTCCTGAATTTTAGCTAGTCACCTGCCTCTCCTTCCGTCACTATCCGACTGAACCAGTATATCCTTAGCATAACTTGTAGGCATGTAAGAAATGATCTTGGAGTGCAATACATAGGTTCAAAAATCTTTGAGAGATTTCACCATTGCATAAAATTGTTTTTCCATGATGTCATACTTCAATTCGGCGTCTCTGAGACTTTTGCTAAAGAACGCAATAGGTTTCTCAAAACCTTCCTCATTTTTCTGCAACAATACAACTGCAATAGTGTGCTTGGAAGCAAAAGAAAAAATCAGGAAATCCTTTGTGTAATTCGGGCTTGCCAGGATTGGTGCTTCACTTATCACTCTCTTGACTACGTTGAAATGACACTTTGGCTTCATTTGTCCACTTCACCTTGCTATTCTTCTTAAGCATGTCTGTAATCAGTTTTATGATTTCAACAAAGTTAGGTATGAATCTCCTCAAGAAATTTATTTTTCTTAAAAAAGACTGAATTTCTTTTACATTTCTAGGAATATTTATAGTATCTATTGCCTCGATCCTTTTCAGATTGATTTTGATTCCATCTCTAGACACTATATGACCCAAGAGCTTAACTTCTCGAATTGCGAAATGAGATTTCTTGGGATTAAGGGACAAACCAAATTTGCGACATTTCTTGAAAGTTTGCTTGAGATGCACTAAATGTTTTGCATCAGATTTGGAAAAAACAGTCAGGTCATCAATATAGATAACAACCAACTTATCTCTTTTTCCCACAAAGGAGATTTCCATAGCTCATTGGAAGGTTTCCCCTACATTCATTAAACCTAAAGGCATTTTATCATACATGAAAGTACCCCAAGGGGTAGTGAATGCAGTTTTTTCCTTATCATCCAGATACTGCAATCTGATTGTGACCTGAAAAACCATCAATCATTGACATTCTATTATCTCCAACTACTTTCTCTAAAATGTGATCCATCTTAGGCAATGGATGATTGTCTTTAAGTGATGATCAATTCAAGTTCCTAAAATCAACACATAGTCTGATTTCATCATTTTTCTTTGTTACTGGAACTAAATTGGATACCCACTCAAAATATCTCAGTGGGACAATAATTTTATCATCCAAGAGTTTTTTGACCTCTTTTTCTATAACCGGTAGTAACATAGGGTTGATCTATCTAAGTTTCTGCTTAAAAGGTTTGACACCTGGTTTCAGAGGGATTTTATGTTCTATTATAGTAGTGTCATAAGTTATTAATTCATCGTAAGGCCAAGCAAAAATGTATTTATATTGTCTAAGCAACTCAACATACTTACTTTTGATTTTCGGGGACACGTAATTGGATAATTTCACTAACCTGGGATTTTCTTTGGTTCCTATATCGCAATCCTTGACCTCCTTTGGCTGAGGCTACAAGGTGGACTTTAGAGGGATATCATCTGGATTAAATAACCCTTCTAAGGGAATCAGGCCCTTGGGGATCTAATTATTTTTTAAAACAAGCATATGATGGTTAGCGATTTTATTATGGAATTCTTGGGGTCCTTCCCTTCCTACGTGATCCAAATAGGATCATTTTGTTTTTCTTAGCTAGCATGTGTTTTGGAAAACTTGTCTACCGATTCTAAAAATTTCTGGAGTTGTTCATCATCCTCAAAAACTTGCCAATGCTGTATGTTATTCGGTATGGAAGGTCTATGTCTCATTTGTATATGGTACTTCAGTTTGAAAGCAGTGGGAGGTGTGAATGTTGAAGCTTCTTTGGATAACGCATCAACCTACTAATTTTCAGCTCTTGGAATGTAGTGGATATCGACAGATGAGAAAAAGTTTTCAAATAGATCCTAGACGTAATTCCTGTAAGACCTCAATCTAGGATGTTTGGCTTGGTAATTTCGATTTACCTATTTTACAATTAACTCTGCATCGCCAAAGACTTCGAGGTTTTTTATTTTCATTATCCTTGTAGCTTCTAACCCTAACACTAAGGCTTCATACTCGCACATATTATTGGTGTGGTCAACGTTCCAATGTAACCTATAGGAGAAAGGGATAACGAATTTATCATCCGGTGCCACAAAAAATACTACTGCTCCTGCTCCAAAATAGGATGAAGCGCCATTAAAAAACATTTTTCAAACATCGGTGCTATATACATCTTCTTTTATTTTCTTTTTTTCTTTTTTCTCTTCTGTGCAACTTTCTTCTATACGTACATCAATATCATCATCAATAAATAGAATACAATTTCCTAAATCTTGATCGAAAATATATACAGGGTAGTTATTTAGGTTGTGTGGGTCACTTACCATAAATGCCAACCTGGTTTCTCAGTATAGGCACATGAACTTTCCTCCAAAGACCGGAATTGTGGCATATGTCATGTTAAGTTGGAGGGATCCCCCAAGCTTGGCACCCCAGGACCAGGATAGAAGCATGCCATACTTTGGGGGTATGTCAACGACCACCACATCCATCATAATTATTTTCATAGGTATCTGTGCAAGATTAAGGACTAAGTCTTTTATCATGCCTATACATTTAGCTTTTCTTGAATCGAAAGAATATAAATCTCCACAAGGCCTGGTGATTTCAAGACCAAGTTTATCCATAATAGATTTAGGCATTATGTTGTGAGATGCTCCAGAGTCTAACATCCAGTTATGGAGTAGGTGATCAAACAGAGTTAACGTGATATAGAAAGGGGAAACTATGTCTTTGGCAGCTTCGAAATGTGGGTCGAAAATTAGATTAGGCTTGTCATCTTCTAAGTTTATGACATCGGCCTGACTTTCATTTTCCGAAAAAATAATCATATTAGCGATTTTATTTCCTTATATTGGGTTTTTCGATAGCTCAACAAGAGGTATAGGAATCTTGATTTTATTGATTTCATTTTCCAGATTAAAATTTCCTACAATTTTGTCACTTTCTATGGTTTGGGCTTCTATCCCCTTCATTTCAGTTTTCTTTTATGGTGAGGTTTTTGTTTCAGTTACAGGAACCTTCTCTTTCTATGATTTTATGGTGGGTGTTTCTACTGACTTTGGCTTGGTAGGTTTTCTGGGTGTTATTTTTTTCAGACCGCTTTCAGCAATTTTCGAAGCCACCTCGTCTGTCTCGCCCCTCGGCAGGATATTTTTCGCTGGGGCGGTTGCGAGACTCCTGTTTCTAGGACTTAGATTGTACTTCTTGTGAATTTCAGCCATTATACCATCTGCAATACCCTGATAGGTCGAATCTTCTGAAATAATACTGTTCTTGTTACTGTCAGATCTGTTTTCTTTATTTAACAATTTTTCATAATCTTGTCTCGATAAATAGGGTTGCAGACACTCATCACCAAGATTATTTATATCTTCTTATAACTCATCAAAATCCTCTACATCTTCTCCTCCTATAAAGTTTTCACTCTTAAATGGGGTTTGGATTTTTTGATCCTCATTTTTAATCGGTCTTTGTTGAGCTTGAGGATTAGGATTCCTTCTGAAATCCTTTCTGGGAAAATGATCATTTTTTGTTTGATCAACTTCCATTCTTGAGATCTTATTAGACAGTTCTTTAATTATTCTCTCCATATCGTCCATTTTTTCTCCTGAAGATTTGCTTGATCCAGAGGGTCCTCCCTATTCTATGTACCTCCTAGTTTCTTTGTTCCCAGTTTCAACTTTGTTTTTTAGTTTTCCCTATTCCATCACGTTTGATTCAATTTCTAGGGCATCATATTGCATCTTAGTGAGGTCTACTGATCTCCTGTCTCTTAATAAAATGGAGAAATCAGGGTCGAAATCTTGAACGAAAGTTACTTTCGCTGTGGGTTGGGAAGGTTTGACCTTGGCTGGAATTTTATTATACAATGTATTGAACCTTTGGGTGAACTCGAGAACTGATTTAGAGTTTTTATTTCTGAGAGCCCCAAATTCAGTCAGATAATAAATGTGGTCTTTCCTTTCTCCCCACTGTCTGATAAAATCACTTTCAAGTTCATCATATGACCTTATAGATCCTGCTGCTAAACCTCAGAACCATCCTTCAAAATTTTGTGCTAAGAGTCTGGAGTATACATATTTGTGTTCATGTCCTAGGATGTCAACAAATTGGTCAAAGAAATTGATGTGTTCTTGTGCAGTTAAATTGCCTTCCCCTGTGAATTTTGGAATATTTTTCATGTAATTTTCGGGGATATCGTGAAGAGGAACTGGGAGGACCAAAGGGGAATATCTGGTGGCCACTTTAGAAAAGATTCCAGGGAGTGGTACTTGACCGCCTGCTCCTCCTCCAACACCTCCTATGACACTGCCTCCAACCCCACCTCCTCCGGCTGCTGCCATTGATGAGTTAAAGGCTAGAACATGGAAATTATAAGGGGGACTATTGTAGGGGTGTGGTAACCTTTTGGTTGTGTTTGAATAGGGTAGAGAGGTTTCTGGAAGCTGGTTATCAAGGTACGAAAAACTTGTGAAAGAAGGACAAAGAAAAAAAAAGAACTTGTTTCCACAGAATCATAGGGTGAATATATAGGAGAATCAATGGGAGTCGAGTCAAGATATACAGGATATTCATCAGAGTATTTTGAGGTAGTAATTTGAACTTCGGGAAAAGAAAAAGTATCGATTGAAGCAGGAAGTGAGATGGGTCTTTCAAGTATCTCCCTAGCATTTGACTGTCTAGAATTAGGTCGACAAATATTATGTGTCGATGAAGCAATCCATTTAAGGGATCTTCTTGATTTTATAGTTTTTTCTGGATCAGTAACTGGTGAAGTTTGTTTGTCGTTCAGGTTCTTCCTGGTGTTCTTTCGGCTAAAATCCAGTTTAATTATCGTGGAGTCGCCAAGTGAAAAATGAAGGTAGCCTTAAGAAGGTTTTTGATCTTTGTTCACTATCAAAGAAAGAAAGTGTCAATGTCATTCTTACCAGAGAAAAATTTTTGTTTCTTCATTCACCGACAGTGGTGAAAAAAAGATGTTGTTCCTAAGTTTATACTTTAAGTCTCTAAAGTATACCATCAAGGAATCCAAAAAAGTAGAGAGAGTTAACGAGTAAGGTATCAGTTTTATGAAAGGAGAATCAAGGTTGGTTTCTTAACTATCTCTGTCTAGCTTCCCATTGTTCTTGGATGCTAATATCTCTCTCAATTACTGCCCATGAACGTTCTAACTTGACCCGAGTGTTTTCTATCTGTAAGATGGTGTTAAATAAGTTCAGAGTGATACTAGTTTGATCTGTAAGGCCAGGCTCTATATTAGGTTGTTTAGTATTAGGTACAATCATGAGAGATAAAGGTTAAGAGGTCTGAAACTTTGTTTTTAAAGTTTCTATTTCCGTTTTGATTTATAAGAGAAAAGTTTTCAAACTTAGAATAATAACATAACAGTTTTAGAGGTCGTTTCCTATGCCTGAGTTAAATTCGAAATTCATGAAGTGATGAAGAAGGAAAAACATAAAGTTGTTGAGTAATACGAGGCGTCAATCATGGAATAATCTCACATTACAATAGCAGAATAAAAAGGACAAGAAATCTCTAATGAAGTATAAAATAAAGTAATCTAAATAACTTACAAGTCTTAAGCTTCCTGATAACAAGTTCAGAGGAAAAACTGTAAACCACTAGATAACTAGATAACCTTTAACCACAACAAGTATTATACTAAGTCGCAGTTAAACATTCATCAAAAATACCTGAGTGAAAAATGTTGAAAATGAAAGTAAAGAAGAGCACATAACTCAATGCAGACGGAATTTGGAATCTCTGTTTGTATTATCTTTTATCACATTAAATGAGAAAACTTCTCTGGTACAATCGTCTTCCAAAAAAAATCCTCTTCTTATTCTTGTGAAAATATATTTATACAAAATCGCCCCTTTTGACAGTTGGTGATTTGCTAACTTCTAGGGGCTAACGGTTACAAGAACGCAAAATCTTGAACCGTTTGCATGATCATAATTTATTTTTGTGTAATCTCGATGATACATGATTTTAAAATGATACTTCATTGTTTTGTTGAACTATCTCCTTCTTTCAATCTGAGGCATTGAACACATTTTTCTATAAACTACACAAAGAATCTAGGAGGCTCTGGAAAATCCTTCGCCTCAAAAAGATAGAAATTTCTCTGTATTTTCGGAAGTTGGTCTTCAATCACTTTACCAACAAACTCAATTGATTGAAACCTCAAATTTGTCATCACCAGCCACGTGTCTATTTGAGTAACATCAATTTCTTTTATTTGTGAAATTTCCATTTGAATTTCACTCAACTTTTCTTTGAAATTAACCTGATGTCTTTCAATGTTAATCTATCCAAGGAGCCCGGGACAATTGTCTCTTCCAATTCCTAACGATCATTTCTCTAACAGATCGAATACTTCTTCGCAATTTTCCTTAACTTCTTTGGTTATTCTCTTAATTTCGGCAATGTTGGCCTCCCATACCTTAATCATGATATCACCTCTGATTTTCTCTGTAACAGACAATTTTTGTGTTTTTGATACCTCTTCATTTGTTGAAAGTACAACTTCCTTTTGAAAAGTAGTACGGGCTACTTTAGCTTCTTTTTCTTTCAAGAGGATGCTATCAAAATATTGACTTACTTGTTGGAAGTAGTTATGAATGATTTCCACTTTGGAAATTAATTTATGTTGCCCTGCTTCTATCTTCGTTTGCACTTCTGGTACCTGGGCTTGGAAAACATTCATATTTATCACCTGATTTTGAATAGAATCTAACCTCTCCTGTAACTATTTAGTTAATTCTTCTTGTTGGGTGGCCTGTCCTTGAATGGCCTACATATTCCTATACATTTCATTCAAACTTTCCTTAAGCGTTTGTATTTCTTGTTTGTCAACGGATCTAGCATGTTCTAGCCCTTTGTTTATCTCTTCGTTGATATTTTTCTCATTTTCTTTTAGTTGTCTTTGCAGTTGAGCTACCATCTGATTCTTCTAACTTAGCCTAGTTTTCATACTGTCCACTGTGAACATATTATTTTTCGCCAAAGCTCCCATAGAGCCGGCTACCTCTGTGGTGAATTCTTCTTCTTCCACGTTCTTCCCGTCTACCAAAACTCTGTGCTTCTTTACCATAACACCTTCTCTCTGATGCATCTCCTATTTCAACACAACATTTCTCTTTTTACTAAAGAAGTAATCAGAAAGAGGTATCTCATCTTTTGAGATAGGGGTAAGGTCACTAGCATATATGGTTTGTAAATGAGGAATGCCAAAAGTTGACTGTAGAGGAGTCAGGGATGTAATAGGGTTGCCCAACTCCGTAGATGGTGTTTTCCCTACCTTCTAAGGAATGTTAGCAGGAATATTTGATGATGAGGGGGGAGTCGATTTACCAGACTCGGGCAGTGTCTGAGACCCTTTTTCCGTTTCGGATCTTGGGTTGTCTTTCTGTGGAACTTCCATTTTTTTTGAAGACATTTCATTCTCCTCTAGAATTTCCTCAATATTTTCTTTATTCTGAACTTCTTGTCTAGGACTTGGGGGGGTATTTTCTTATGCTGGAGGAGGGGTTGTTGACTTTCCCTGTAGTACCTTGGGAAAACCGCTTTGTTTGTGTCTTTGGAAGGTTAGAATATTGGTTTGTAAGTTTGATGGTAATGTATGTATCCTATCTAACACCTCCTCATAGGTTTTGGCCTCTTTGAAAATATCATCGCAAGGGGACATCTCATGTTCATATGATTTCATGCCACAATGAGCCATGTGATTTCCCACTACCTGATAGGGGTTTTGTTTCTTATGTTTGCAATCTACCATCTTGACCTCCTCTATTGTTGCAGCTTCAACTTTGGAATGACCTAAGTTTAGTAGTGACGACTTCACAATTTGCATGGGAAAGATTGGACAAGACTTCTTATGAGTTGCCTTTAGTTCTATCCCAATGCCACCTGCTATTATCTAATGAGATACCTCCCTGCATACTAGCCTGTCAGGGAGGAATTTTGGAAGTGCATGGGGGGGAATCGAATATCCAAAAACCATGATGTAGGAGAAATTATCCTCCATAAACCATTCGGCAACTGCCTTGAGGCTTCCTATGACCAACTCTTAAATATGGGGGGGTGCATACCCATACATCATTTGATGCACTGGTATTACTACGAAATGACAAATTTCATAGAAATAATCCTTGGCATTTTCCTCCCATAGCTTAGAATGATATTCATGAATGGGCTCAGTGCAGGTTGGGTTCCAACTCCAGTTAATCAAGGGGAAAGGAGTCATGAAACATATAGCATCCATAGTGTATGTGGACATGTAAAAGGTCACTCGTCTGCCTTTGGATCTTACAGGTTGATATTCCATAACCTCCTTAACCAAGCTATTTGATAGAATCTTTTTCCAATTGAAGTTGTAGCCTTCTGCTACTTCATGTAGAAGGGGCACCCATTCTGCAGGGAAATGTGTAGGATCTTTCTTCCCAAAATGTCTGCATAACATTATGGCCACATAGACTATGTACTTATTCAATGAAGCCATGGCATAAACGCCATGGGTATTGGCCATGAATTTGACTGGGTCTCTCCACCAGTATTTGATTATGTCAGGGTATGTTCGATCTGCCTCTGCACATTCTTTCTTTTGAAATTGACTTACAAATTATTTATTATAAATGTATTTAGGATTGGGAGACAATTTGTACATTACTTGTGTATGCTTCGATCTAAAGGAGCCGACGAAGGCCCCTTGAATATCTAAAATTCTCCTTGTTTGCATGTCTGTTCTCTCTAAGGCCCAACTAATCATATCGTTGTAAGACATAAGTCATGGACATGCCGCTATTTTGTGCAGTTCTGACTCTGTTATGTCTCAGAGATTGTTATTGGAATCATGGGGGGAATTCTTGATTTCGTAGTCCACCAGTTCAAACATTTGTCTCCAGGATCTAATGGAATCAATGGCATGCGGTGTTGTATCAGACACAAAATCTCCTTCTGGGCTTGAGCTTTCAGCTGCTTCTTCGCTTTTCTTTGATGCCCTTCTGGGTGCCATAACATTCAAGACAAAACAAAAACATGTTATAGAGGAAAAATGTATAAGCTTAGGCTGAATGAAAATTAGTCCTCACGGTGAAAAATAAGAATGAAATTAGAAACGCAGAACTTTATGAACCCTTAACTCATCTTGCAAATGAGCGTACTGACGCAGGTGATAGGAATTTAATATTTTAATGAGGGAGATATGCTCAAAGATACGGCTTTGTGCCACAAGCATCTCCATTTATCCATTATTAATGTTGTCGTATGTCGGCAAATTCAAAACAAGAGATTCGAAGGATTGCTTTCAACAAATCTCGAAATGCGAAACGTGAAAAATGGTTTAGTCATTGTTAATCCCATTTTAAAGTTAATTTAAATTTGTTTTAGACTTTGTTAAAGAATCACGATTTCGCATTTCGGAGTTTCAGGGATCCCATCTCCAAGAAATCTATCATAAGGAAACCTCGAATCGTGAAATCATGATGGGATTAGTTTAGGCATTAATTGCTTGTATTAATATTTAAATTAATCGAGATTAGGAGTTAATTTCTTCCTTTTGGAAATTCGTGGATCGGAAGTTCGAAAGTCGATATTTTGAAAACATTTCAATGCAAGGAAATGTGAAATGTGAAACATTAAGTATTATTGATTGTGTTTAAACATTTAAATAATCACGATTAAAATGTATTTTTTGAAAAGTGTGTTGGGACTTATAACGTTCACTTATTTTCCTTATATTTCTTTAAATAATAAAGATTTTTCGGGTTTTCGGCACCGAGACAATGTAGTTGTTAATTAACAAACATATTTCATGGGTAATTGAAACCCGAATCAGAAGAATCGAAAGACTTTGACCCCACTTTTTATGAATTAAGGCGACTCCATGACTATGAAATAACGAAGTCTCAAGTTTCAAAGGGTACAATTTAAACTTCGTTTCAACACAATCATAGGACCAAAATAATGGTTGAATCCTTTGTAATGATGTAATCAAACTATCGATATTGATCCTCAACTTGTTTACCCTAAAGAGGAAGACGTCGTTGATCCATGACAATTCATTGTAAAAAAGTCCATTTTTTTCTTTATATCTACCACATAATCGGTGGAATTCACCCATAAGGTGTTCCATAAGAGTGACTTAACCATACTATGAAATATATCCTTTATAATAGGTGTTTCTCCAAACACGTTTCAAGTAATTTTTTTTTTCAAACACTTGGTATGCAATTTTTTCATCAAATACTTGCCTATACCTTTTGATATGTTGGGAGATAATTCCAAGTACATACACAACTTGGAAGACCCATAGCCAATGAGGTATGCCATAGTGTACCATAGATTAATTGTAGATAATAAGGAATCCCTAAAACTAGTTTTTATTTGTACCCAAAATTAACTTTGTAACCTTGGTTGGTTTAATAAGGAAAACCTTAAACCTTAAACCTTAAACCTTAAACCTTAACCTTTGTAACCTTGGTTGGTTCAATTTTAATTGGATGACCTAACAACACAACCCTAAAGCTAGTATTTCATAACACTAGTATGTCATAGTTTACCATAGATTAATTGTAGATAATAAGGAATCCCTAAAATTATTTTTTATTTGTACCAAAAATTAACTTTGTAACCTTGATTGGTTTAATAAGGAAAACCTTAAGCTACTTATGGATAGCCAAACCATCAATTTTGATTAGATGACCTAACAACACAACCCTAAAGCTATTTTTTTTTATCTAAATAAATTAACCAACATGTACCTTTGATTGGGTAATAGCACACATGGAGAACTTAGATTTAATTTCTATTACTTAAAGAATATTCAAACTTTAAATTGGTAAAAATGAAAACCTTAATTTATTAGGAAAATATAACAAAATAGGTAAATATATCTTCTTAATCGTAATTAAGAATAAAGAATAAACAAAAAAGATATTAAAAATTAAAATTTTCTAAAAAATTTAGAAACTTGAAAGTTTCTTTAAAAAAAAAGCATTCATGTAAAGAATTAACTTAAAATTCACCATTATCATTAAAATATTAAAATAATTGTTTCCTATGATGTCTCTAGATCATCTCCATCATCTCTCATAGATTAAGGATGGAAAACCACAACCACATATGTATATTGATTATCGCATAGGATTCTACCTAATCACTCCTAAATTGGTGAATTTTCTTGTCATAGAATCATTTCAAGTTGTTGAATACATTAGTGAATTATTGAAAATATTTATTTTGTGGAAGGATGATTTAAAGTTAAGGAATAAATCTCTCCTTCAATATGCAGATGAAATTGTCTTTTTAATAAGATGTTTTTTTTTTTAAATTTTAAATAAGAAACTTAAATTTTTTTAAAGATTTATGTATTAATTTAAAGATGTTTATAAATTAAAAGGACACCAGCTGGAAGGTGGTTGAAACCACTTATCCTTGTTTCATCCTTCTACCCTGAAATATAAGTGTAGATCAACTGTCACTATCAAAATATCTTCCACTGTCACTATCATTGTCTTTGTCACTATCAACCTGTCAATGTATCCAATTTGACACATCAACCTGTCTAACCTGTCACTATCCAATCTATCACTGATCAACCTATCCAACCTGTCACTATCCAATCTATCACTGATAAACCTGTCCAACCTATCATTGTCACGGATACTCAACTAGATCATATCACATATACCAAGGACATCTCTCAACTATATTTCCACCAACACATGCCTCTACCAAACATGTACCAAGATCAACAACATACCTGATCCGGATTATTTTTGCCATGAAATGAGAGCTGAAGTATAATAAAGAAATGCATAGAGATATCACAGATATTCAATAATATAACGTAAATGTCTCATAGATGCAACCATAAACACAGATATACAGTAATACACGATTTATGTTAATGAAAGAAATGTACAGAGACTGTAAAAATACAGAGTGAAAGACTCGCTAGAATGGTGGCAGCGTATCTCTGAGAAGAGATGTGATAGCTACTAGCATTCACAAGAAGATAATTAAAATAAGGCTCTGAAGGCCTTTTTATAATAAACAGGAATGCCAAAAGTCCTAGACATCCAAAAACCTAACCCTAGGAGATGAAGCGTCAAAAGTCATGTGGGCCCCATTTGGGTAAGTTAGTGCATCAACTCCCCGGGGTTGTAACTTTTGCATATGATCTTCGTTTTAGGCGCATGATAGCTTGTTGGAAATGTATCATCAAGGAGATTCATTTTGGGGCTTCAATTATGCCATAGGCTATCATTGAGAATCTTGATCCCGAAAAACCTTCATTTAGGCCCTCAAAATCACCCCAGAAGTTAAAACCTGCTAAAAATAGTAAATTGCCAAAATTGCCAAAATATTGTTTTGAACCAGTTGGAAAAGGTGGGTGGCCACCGATATCCATCTAGATCAATACCATCAAAATATATGTGTCCAAACAATCAAATTGTACCATACCAAGCATCAACTGTATACCACAACTTATACCACAATAAGTGCATTAACCATACACCAACACCTATACCTCAACGAGTGCAACAACCATGCACTAACACATGTACCATGTACATCAACCACAAACCATGTACATCAACCTATACCATCAAATATTCCTCCACCATGTACCAAATCATATACCTTATAGGATATCATTAATGAAGTGCCTCAACCATATGCCAAATTTGTACCAAGCATATATCGAGATCACCAACAAGTATCTCTATCAATGTACTATATCATCAACCATAAGAAAATCATCCATAAACCATGTACCTAAAATATGTGTCATATGTCACAACCAACTACCATGAACCATGTTCCAAAATATCCAAGATATGCCTCTAATAATGAACCATAACCATACCAAACCAGATACCAAGATAGACAATAATGCTTCGAATCAATATTCCATAACATCATTAATGTGTATCATGCCATTACCAATAAGACATACCTAAACCATGTACCATACCATAGTTAAGCATAATCAACAATCACATAAGATTACCTCTAGTTCTGCAGTTGACTTGATACTCTGTAAAACTGACCTATAACTATCCTTAAGACATTAGCATCATGGTACTAACATTCTCCCAAATTTTGTCTTGTCCTTGTGCGACAAAGACTCCTTGTCATGTGGGTCCTCGTGTGACGTCCTCTAGGGAACCCACAGGGATGACCTAAATAAGGGTTTCCTCATATTTTCCCGCTCTCTTTTACAATCTCAAAAATTTTGCACTTCTCATGCTTCTCTACCTCATAATTCCCCATTGCCAACCACCCAAAATATCACTGACTCAAAAGATAGATATTCAATAGAATTTATGTGTTGGAAGTAGGCCAAAGAGGAAAGAAAGGTTATTTTGGGAAATAAGGCACGTATGAAGAAAGTGACAGCTAGAAGGAAGAGAAGCATGCGTGCATGCATGGAAGACCTAATGACGTTAGGGTTAGGGTTTTTGCAATGTATTGTAATGGATGGTAAGAAAAAGACATATAAATATAGATACCTAGGTCTCATAGAGAAGAGGGTGGATAAGTAGAGACGATGAGTAGAGTTGAGAAGCAGATGGGATGTAATATTTTTCTATATGACCTAATTTTGTAAGTTGTTGAGATGGAGAGGAATAAGGAGGGTAGATCTTGAGGGTTAGATCACACGTTGAGGAGCATGGTGCAATCTAGTATACCTCATAATAGATCTCGATCCGACAGAGAATATTTGTAAAGCACGCGATGTTGCAATTTGGAACTACTATAATAAAATATCTTAAGAGACAGATATTTGTGGACGTAGCATAATTGTGAATGACAACTCATTTTGTTAATAAGTTAAACTATAACTCTCAGCATACATTTCCTAGATCCCCACTCAATCCTGGGATGCACACATATGAGTATTGTAGCCACCCATTAAGACTATCTCGGGTGAGACTACGCAGTACAATCTGTGTGATGTGTTGCCTTCTGGTTTACCAGGACGGACGATAGTTTTAGAAGTTTTGTTGGAACCCCAAATAGACATGAACCCTAGGTCACTCAAGATAAATATATAAAATTAGAGAAGAATAATAACCAAAAAATGGTTATGTTGTCGTTGGTTGGAACAATAGAGGATTGAGTAGATGGGATTTGTTGAAGATTTTTTAAAAGATACATAATATCTACGGGACCCAGATCAAGAGAATATTGAAGCAGGTAAAAAAAGGAAAAAAAAAGAATGATCCGATAGAAGGGGATGTTGAGACCGCGAAATCCCACAAAAGAAGATATTGAAAGCTAGATGAAGACAAAATAACTAGAGTTTTCACAGAAAGATAACAGAAACCCTAGAGTAACACCACACACATATCTTGAGAAATACGTTTTTATTGATTTGCATGAAGTCTTTTTCTATGATTTTCCACACTTATTGCAATAGTGGATACTAAGGTTGAAGGATAACCACACAACGAACCAGATCCGAAAGTTAGAGTGGACCTCGATACAGATTGAGAAGTTACAGTAGGTGAACAACAAATTCACCCGCGAAATAGATTTTCGGCTCGAAAATATTGTAGAAGGATTTATAACAGAGTTTGCAGTAGATACAACGAAGTCGTACGGTGTAGTGGAGCAAGAGTTTCTATGTGGACCTCAAGGAAGCTATATTAGATCAATGTATACTTCTATTAAGATACTGCTATACAAAAAAGGGTAATGATGATGGTGTCAGACATCTAAACTTCCCTGCATGCATGGGGGAATGGAGGAAGCATTGACAGAAAGAGGAGAAATGAAGGACAAATGGAAGGAGGAATGGATAAGGTAAAGAAGGAGGAACCCTTGGACCCAATAATAATGGACGATGACTAGATCAAGAGGATATTGGTGACAACTGGAAAGATGTGTAGTTGAGTACCCTGCCAATACAAGGTAAATACCAAGAAGAGAGTCATAGCCACGAGGGAAGGCTTGGCGAGCGATGAAGAAGAGGTAGACAATCTCTGGGTTGTGGAGCAGATTGAGGAAATCCCATGTGCAACATATGAGAGGAAGACAAAACATCCAAGAGCAGGAAGAGAAGGAAACAATTCTATCCATATTAATGTCAGTGTGGAACCCATAATCCCATGTGCGACTAATACACCAAAAGAACACCATCGTTTAGACAACCACATTTCGGAGGAAGAAAGGCAACAAAAATTACATATACATAAGGAACAACAAATATAGGAGCCAGTTCAGGCAACACTAGTCAAGTATCTACACCGCGCGGAGGTAATAGTTCAACATTTAGGATGGCAGTACATGATCCCAGCATCAAGTTACCAGAATCAAAAGGAGAAGCGTCAGAAGACCCGAAAAAACATTTGTTTATCTGTGAGAATATTTGGGAAGCAAAACAGATCACAGACAAAGTTACTAAACTGGCACAACTATCAATTACACTAAGGGATCATGCACTAGTTTGGTATATGAGTTTATCTACAAATAGTCCACTTGGGACAAGCAAAATGATTATAGACATTAATAAATTGTTGATAAATGAGTTCCAGAATCCAAGTTCAGAAGATTAGTACATGAACGAGATGATAGAAATTAGATAGAAACCAGGAGAATCCGTACAGGATATTGACCAGAGATTCAAATGACTGAAGGGAAAGTTGAAATATCTCATGACCGATATGAAACACAGACACCTATTCATAAACTCACTACTACCACACTTAAAATACCCATTACGACAACAAATTTTTCAGACACAGGCAGAGGCTCTCCAGGCAGCCCTGCAACTGGAAGAAAACCAATATTAGCAGATGGATCTAGCCATTGAAGAACCAAAGGAGGATTTGAATAAATTAACATTCCAACTAAACAAGAATAAAAGTAAGGGCAAGAGAGAAGTCGTTTGGTGCACCACATGCAGGACAAAAGGACACCACAAGAATGCATGTCCAACATTCACGCAGTATATGGCAACAAGAATCCCAAATTCGTTATCAACAAGAGGACTATGGTACAAAATCTGTAAGAAATTGGACCATGATCCATATCACTTCCCAATGATGGATAAATACCAGACAATCCCAAAGAGTTCATATTGCAACTTTTGCAAGTCAGTGGGCCACGATGACAAAGATTGTAGAACTATGGATTTGATGCGAGAGAGAACATTGGATGCATATAGAGTGTAGGCAGAAATGATGACTGGAAAAACCACACCACAATTTAACCAAGTTCCAGTCCCATACAACACTACGCAACAACAGTATAATATTGCAAAAAAACCTTATAATACCACGCAACCACAGTACAATACAATGCAACCTCAGTATAATATTGCACAATACAATCAAGCACCTCAGTGTAACGCGTCGAGAGGAGATCGAGTTGGTTATAGAGGTGTAGGACGAGAAAGAGGAGGCTTTGAAAGAGGTATAGGACCAATGGTATGTCATAATTCTCAACAACCATGACACTATGCAAGGGAATGTCCACTTCCACCAGCAACATGTATGTATTGTCGCGCATTGGACCATGATATGGAAGAATGCTTGATACTATTAGTAAAGATCCAGGAAAAGAGGAATAAAAAAAATCAAAACATTCAATGGATTTCAGTAGAAGAGAGGGATGAAGGGAGGAACATCAAAATACTTACACGCAGAGGAGCTAAAACACAAAATAACATAGCTTGACAAGAACCAGTACAACATTAGTGGGTAAAAAAGAATGTCGAACCAAGGAGACAGTTCGACACGTAGAAAGAGAAGGACACATTTAATAAAACCACACAAGAATTCTTGAAGCAAGACACCGCGTCGACTTCAACTGTGCAACAAAGCAAGGAAGCACCAGAGTATGAGATGCCTCTAGTATTGGATCATACCAACGAAATGCAACCCATGGGACAAGTAAGTACAATCAAAGTCTTTTTGCAATCATGTCTAAAACTATTGAATGATCCATCAACTGTCAAAATATTGAAAAATACACTAAAACAATGTAGCATAGAGAGATAAGGAAGATTAGAACAAAAAATAGTCAATCACCTACATACAAGGAGAACAACAAGTAGGGAGTTGAGGCTGAATGCCAACATCGAAGATTTCAACATGGGAGATATTATATTGGATCTAGGATCTGAAGTCAATGTACTACCCAAGAAGACACGAAATTGTATGGGAGAGCCCACATTAGGATATTCACCTGTCCAGCTGAAACTAGCAAACCAACATAGAGTCCTACCAATTGGTAGACTAGAAGGAGTAACAATACACCTGGATGGAGTGCGAAATAAAGCAGACTTCAAAGTGATTGAAATAGTAGACGACACAACACCATATCCAACATTGCTTGGCTTGGCTTAGGCATTTGAAAACCAGATCATAATCAATTTGAAGACATGAAAAATTACATTTGATTCAGGTGAATACAGGGTCATCGTGCCATTAGACCCTTCAGAAGGGTTGAGGTTTGTAGAACATACCTATTTAGACTTGGAGGAAATCAACCAGTTGTACAGAAAAACTGCACACAATGAGGATTACATAAACCCAACTGCAGATGGGATACTCAGTTGGTGGAGCATTACTTCATGTGCGACAGCCTCTGACACAGGCTTAGAAAACTGGAAACAAATGCTACACGAAGTTTCCAAAGAATATTTTCACGAATAGACCATGCAGTAAGATGGGTAGGAACATAGATAAGGGAACCACCTAGTTTCCATAGAGTGAATGATCTAGAAGCATTCTTGGCATAATACGAGGATGAAGTGATAGAAAACCAAAGACTCTCAGCACTCGATATAGCACTCAAGGCCACACCTTCAAGATGGTGGGGTGCACAGAAGGAAACAATCAAGGATTGGTACCAATGTAAGTGGTTACTATGAATAAGGTTTGGTGCAGAAGAGAAAAGAAACAAGCAGTAGAAGTATGATGGATAGGGGGCACCAACGAAACACTTAGAGAAGTGCAGAGCGCTATGGAAGATGACACCCCAAGAGGAATGGTCTCATCACTTTGTACACACCTTATAAGGCATACCAACTAACTGGTATACAAACCAGGAGTTGCGCAGAGGAACTTCGAATTGGACAGTACCACAACAAAATTTTATAGTCACTTTCTCATTCGAGCATGAGAACCCCGACATAGATGCAACACTTAAGAGGATACGAGGGGTGATATTCATTAAGGAACTAGAAGTTGAACTCATAAAAGAAGAACAACAATGGAATAGAAAGACAATAAAAGAATTGTTTTCATGCTACCATGTGCAGGAAGAAGCACCAGATGAAGACGATTTGTGCGATATTCAGATTGAGGAAGCGGAAGGAGAAAGAGAAGTGGAAGGTCCACCTCTAGAATCAAAATTAATTGTCACACTAATCAATGTGAATAAATTCAACATTGGGACAGTCGAGAATCCCAAAATGGCCAACATTGGAGACTATTGGGATGAGCAAATAGTAGAAAGCATAACAGAGCTATTGCGTGAGTACAACGACCTGTTCCCCACAAAATTTACATAAATGAAGGGTATTCTTGGAGAGATAGGAGAAATGAAGATATCGCTCAGAGCTAAAGCAAGGCCAATCAGACAACGACCGTACAGACTAAACCCGATATATAAGAAAAAAGTGAAAGTTGAGATCGACAGGATGCTTGAAGATGAAATCATAGAACCTGTGGAGGAATCAGAATGGATAAGTCCGATGGTAGTTCAAGAGAAAAAACAAGGCGAGATAAGAATATGTGTCGACCTGAGGAAGTGGAACGATGCATGCCTACATGACCCATTCCCTACACCTTTCATGAATGAAGTGTTGGAGAACGTAGGAGGACACAAAGTTTACTCATTCACTGATGGATTCTCAAGCTATCACTAGATCAAGATAGTATAGGAAGACAGATACAAGACCATGTTTTCTACAGAATGGGGATCCTACCAGTACACAGTCATGCCATTTGGACTGAACAATGAACCAACAATATTTTGCAAAGTAGTCATCGCTGCATTCAAGGAGTTTATCCACTAGTTTCTAGAGGTATATTTGGATGACTGGACAGTCTATAGTTTGTTAAAAGATGATATAGAGGTCTTGCGGTTGATGTTAGAAAGATGTAGGTAGTGCCAGATATTAGTAAACATAAAAAATGTATATTCAAAAGATCGTTTGGGATACTATTGGGCCCTATAGTATGCAAACAAGGCTTACTAGTAGATCCTGCAAAGATTGCAGTAATTGTTAACTTGCCACCACCAAATATAGTCCATCAACTAAGAGTGACATCAACTAAGATTGTCAACATAGTCTGGATACAATGAAAGAAAAGAGGGTCATTGTGCCAATATTAGTATTTCCAGACTGGGAGAAGACATTCCATGTACATGTAGATGGATCAGTAGTAGCACTTAGAGCTATCTTGGCGCAACCAAGAGTGGGAGATTTGGATCACCCTATATCATTTATGAGAAGAAAACTATTAAAATCAGAGCATAACTATAACACAACAGAGAGGGAAGGCCTAGCTATGGTCTACGCACTGTAGAAATTCAGACATTACTTATTGGGAAAACACTTTAAGATGTTCACAAAACACTCAACCCTTAAATACCTAGTCAACAAGCCAGTGTTGGGGGGTATAATCTGTCGATGGTTATTACTATTTCAAGAGTTTGATTTTTAAGTAATAGTCAAGCCAATAAAGCTAAATGCAGGACCTAACCACTTATCAAGGGTCACGAATGACGAAGAACCTACAAACTTAGAGGACAACTTTCCAGACGAACAATTATTTTTAGTCAAGATCATGGATGAATACTTTGCAGATATCATCCAGTACTTGAGTACAAGTACTGCACCACAAGGATATAACATCATGCAGAAGAAAAACCTGGTAGTCTAGGCTGTAGACTATCAGATGATCGCATGACACATATACAAAATGGGCGTAAATAACATCTTGCGAAGATATGTGCTAGAACATGAAAGGCCAAGGGTTTTAGAAAAATCCCATGAGGGAATAGAAGGAGGACATTAGGCAAGAAAAGATACTTCACAAAAGGTATTGCATGCAGGACTATGGTGGTTGACCATTCATAGGGACTCGAAAGAGTATTTCCAGAGATGCGATGTTTGTCAGAGGGTTGGTAAACCCAATAAAAGGATGAGATGCCATTATGACCATAGGTAACTTTGTAGGTATTCGATAAATGGGCAATAGACTTTGTGGGACCAATCAACCCACCAGCAAAAAGAACAGGAGCAAGGTACATTATCACCGCGATAGAATACCTGAGAAGATGGGAGGAACCATCACTAGTGAAGGATTGCATCGCAAAAACAACAACACATTTTTTATTTGAACAAGTAATCACTAGATTTGCTTGCCAAGGAGTTTTGATGAGAGACCAAGGCACTCACTTCATTAACAACACTATTAAGGCTATGACCAAAGATTTTGAAGTCCATCATCAAAAGAGCACAACATACCACCCGCACATGAATGGAATAGTAGAAGCATTTAACAAAATCCTAGAAAACGCACTGACAAAGGTCTGTAATGTTAACAGGGATGATTGGGACCTCAAAATACCAGTAGTATTGTGGGCATACAGGACCACATGAAAGAAGTTGATAGGGCACGCACCATTCAAAATTATATATGGGCAAGAAGTAGTGGTGCCATTAGAATTTTTGGTACCTAGTCTGCGCGTTGCAGCAATTACACACATGGCAGAGAAAGGCTCAATATAGGAGAGGTTGAATCAATTGTTGGTCATGGAGGAAGATTAAATCCTAGTAGGATTCCAACAACAAGTTCAAAAAGTAAGGGACAAATCTTAGCATGAAAGACACATCAAGAAGAAAACTTTCAAAGAAGGAGACTTAGTGTTGATGTATGATAGCAAATCCATCCAACATCCAGGAAAACTCAGAATGCATTGGTTAGGACCGTACGAAGTAAAAATTGTCATAGATGGGGAATTTGTTTAGTTGAAGGAATTAGGAGGCGCAAATCTCAGAGGGATGATCAATGGGATACGACTGAAGTTGTACAAGGATAGTCGACCACCCACAACATGAAAGTCACCGCACAGATAAAAAAAAAAAAAGGAGGATAGTAAATGGTACCAACAGAGGTATAGTGCACCGAAACGAGAAAGAGCACACACACTTAGGAATACAAACCCAGAGAGGACATGGCCAACAGTCAGTTCAAAACGGAAACAACAGGGAAAAGTAAAGATGACAAAAGAAGTACTAAATGACAAAGGCAAGTGGACTTGAATGCCGGAAATGACTGACGAGACGCTGCATTAATCATTCCAATTGGAGATGTTGAGAGAGATTGATGGAAATTATGAAGGAACCATAGGTTCATTGAATTCGTAATAGAGGTATCATCTTCGACAAGCTTCATACAATTCCCATACAAAGTAGGGGCATGAGAGAAAAAATATTATTACAAAAGTAGAAGAGATAGAGAGTGATAGAGCATATAAAGCACAAAGAAAAGTTCATAGAGGTTACAGAGACCACTAAACTCGATGGACGATCGAATTTCACCACCATGGCACCACCCAAACAAGAAGAACCGAGCCAGACTAGACAACACTCTAGATTTAGGACCAGGGCACAAGTACAATTGCAGGAAAGTGAACAATAGCCGCTAGAGATCGTCAATGTTGACGAAATCCCATCATCGGATACAACACCAATTAACCCTACACCTATTGTGGAGGAAACCCAACAGAAAAAACCAACATGAATGAATGTGGATATGCCGAAAAATGAACATGATCAACAAATCCAGGGCACAGGCAGCCAAGCACAACTAGAGAACCATGAAGAATCTCTAAAAGTCAATTGAACAACTACAAATCAAAAAGTAGCGGTCGAGCCAAACGAATCTCGGACGACTATGTCAGACCATCCATATGAGGGAGCAGTGGAAGATGTCACAGGCTAGCCAGAACAATATGCCAAAGAATGACCAATGGAGGTTGGAACCTCGAGTTAGCCGCCATAAAAAAAGGACAAGAAACAGATACCTAGGTCACCATGCAAGCAACCCATCACAACCATTGTTTTTCTGCATATACTAGAAGGGGTGTGGGTGAAATCATACTTGCTAGGTTATGTCAAGAAGCTCAAATACTCAGACCATGATGTAATGGACACAGACAAGAAAGTCTACCTACAAAAAGTGGGCCTAGATCCATTTGGGGAATCGGTTCATCAACCACTCTAGTGGGAAGGAGGGTTGGAAAAAACAAGCATTTTAGGTCTATTGGAACTACCACATTTTGGCAGAGGACAATATGCCATCAGTTGCATGAAACAGTTGATGGCAGTAACACATAGAAGATACGTATGGATGGACGAGCGCATTTCAATAGATGTAGAGCCCATCACGCACATTAAAGGCCTTCCATCATGGGGCATGGATCCCGCACAATTTCTCGATGAAAAACAAAGGAGAAAGCACTCAATGAGGAGATTAAAAAGAAATACGGCACTGAAAGGGGGACGCACAAAAGCATCATCAAAGGAGTCAGTGACGCCGCAACAAAAATAGGCACAAAAATCATGGCCTGCAAACTGCTAAGAAAATGCTGCAAGGAGGAATTCCTAGTTAGGGTTGTCGCAGTTGCAGCACAGTGTGTCGAGGGCACCACAGTCACCTGGGCCCCTTATCTTTTGAATCATTTTTTGGATGACTGCAAGAATGCGCATGATCTTGGAACAAAATTTCATTATTCATGGATGCTCATGTTGATATCCATTATGGGATGGAAGGAACCGAAATATACATTTGTCCCCACTAGACCTAAACCCAATCATGGAGCGAGATATTTATCAGTTGGCGCCGCGTCAGATGCCAAGCACAGGAATATGAACACAGTTGTATTCGAAGGATACCTTCGCGATCTATAGGATACCATCGCCAATCTATGGAGAATAGCACTGTAGGCTGTGGCATACTATCGTGACAAAGCTAACTTAAGGCCACTCAACATGCAATGTGGATCCAGGTGTGGAAGGATCCCAACAAACAGTGGCTACAACTACGCTATTGCATCATGGAGGGTGACATAGAAATGTCCATCAAGGATTGGGAATACGACTGGCGGATTTCAGTCCTTACTCAAGACATACTTGCAAGGATAGAGGAAGAGGAGGAAAGGAAGGAATATACAAATGTCGAGGAGACAGGGTAGGGAGAGACACAACCTCAGGAAGTCCCAGTACCCAAGAAACCAAGGACAGGCCAAACCAAAACAAAGAAGACAAAAGAAGGGACATCGAAGATAGGCACCCAGAAGGGGAAGCAGAATAATACGCAGCCACCCCAAGAATAGAAAAAATAGGCTAAGGCAGTGCAGGGGACTACACCATGTCTGTATCTACAAGAACTAGGCCTGATTAAGTGACCAACTATTCAGACGGGGGGTGCATGCAACACGATGAAGATGCATAAAACACCTCCAAAGTACATGATTACCGAGGATGATGTAGACATGATAGCCAAAATGGTTAAGGATCGTACATCCGAGGATTTTGAGAATGTTGTGCACCACAAGGAAAAAATTCAAGAGGATCTGGCAGACATACGACAGTTCCTCATGTATATCCAGGAAGCGCAGGCTACCAGAAGTAGTAGAGAAATGGGGTCGTCAGCTTCACAGACAGGAGAAGAAACTGAAGCAAGTGAGCAGGATACAATCCACACAATACCACAACCGAGTGCAACATTCCACATTACACCCATAATGCTGCACATGGACGAGATCGTGGGGTAGACACCCCTAAAGGACTTAGCTCAACTCCAATTGGTATTTCCTCGGATACCATCCAAGGCTCTACATAAACTATAGGTTAGTGTTACCCAAGAGGTACAGTCTTGTGCACGCACAAACAAAGCTAAATTACAACAGGTAAAGGATAAATGAGATGCACTAGAATTGATATATGAGCAGGCCATGCTCGATACCCAAGAGGAGAGGGAACGCATGAACGAATTGGAACAAAAAGTGGTCTGAACTTATGAGAAGATTATAAAGGCCACGCAGTGGGACGAACTCACAACAATCAAGAAGATTGATCACATTGCATAGGAAATCAATCAATATCAGTAGGAGATCGAGAATCTCTGAGATAATCTCACATCTACCACTCCACCAAAGGTAAGGGAGAAAAGGAAGTAGGAGGCAACATAGCACCTACAAGAGATAGAGCGACAAGTGAGCGCAACAACTGACTTGTTTGAAAAAGTAGCACAACTATGGACGAAGCTGGAAGAGGATCAACATGTCCAATAGTGGTACAAGGAAGAAGAAAGGATAAGAGCATCTATCCAGGACCTTAAGCAGAGGCAGAAGACAATGTCCATCATGTAGCACGTCAAAGGGGCATATGATATGAAGAAACTACTGGTAGAACTCACCACTTCACAGACGCAACAAACCGAGCCCCATGCTCAAATGGAACTGCTTCAAGAGAGAGTAGTAGAAGTCATTGCACATGCAGAGGAAGCCAAGAGATATATGGCACAGACCCAGGTAGAGTGTGCAAGGTTGATCAGGGATGATATTGCAGTGCAGACAATAGAAACACTCAAGGAGAAGACTGCGTAGGCTCAAACACAAGAAACAAAGCTCAGGGAGAAGTTCCAGGCGATCACCAGGAAGATCAACGAAGTGCACAAAGGTTAGGTGGCTCGGGACGAGCCACATGTCAGTGTTGGGGGCCTATTGGAAGTAGGCCAAAGCAGAAAGAAAGGTTATTTTGGGAAAGAAGGCATGCATGAGAAAACAGATAACTAGAAGGAAGAGTAACACACACGCATGCATGAAATACATAATGACGTTAGGGTTAGGGTTTTTGCAATGTATTGTAATGGATGGTAAGCCAAAGACATATAAATATAGATACCTAGGTCTCATAGAAGAGAGGTGGGATGAGTAGAGACGATGAGTAGAATTGAGAAGCAGATGGGATGTAATATTTTTCTATACGACCTAATTTTGTAAGTTGTTGAGCTGGAGAGAAATAAGGAGGGTAGATCTTGAGGGTTAGATTGCAGGTTGAGGAGCCTGATGCGATCTAGTCCGTTCATAATAGATCTCGACCCGACTGAGAAGAGTTGTAAAGAACACGGTGCTGCAATTTGGAACTACTATAATAAAAGAGCTGAAGAGCTAGATATTTGTGGACGTAGCCAAGGGGGGGTGAACCATGGTAAACCCTGTGTTATGTGATTAAATACATGTGTGTGTTTTCTATTTAAATATTTGTTAATATGTCGAATGAATGATTTGGTTATATTTCATGCATAATCGTGAATGACATTTCATTTTGTTAATAAGTTAAACTAGAACTCTCAATGTACATTTCCTAGATCACCACTCAATCTTGGGATGCAAACACATGAGTAATGCAACCACCCATTAAGACTATCTAAGGTGAGACTGCGCAGTACACTCTGTGTGTTGCGTTGTCTTCTAGTTTACCAGGAGGGCTGACAGTTTTAGAGGTTTTGTTGGAACCCCAAACAGACATGAACCCTGGCTCACTCAAGATAAAGATATAAACTCAAAGAAGAATAATAACCAACAGTATGTATAAATGTCCTTTTGAATGACTCCTTGAGGTGTATTTATACTTTAGATAGGTAACCTTTTTTCTTAAACTTGGGGCTTCTATATATATCTTGTTACAACCACTTTAGCCTCTCATTCATTGATTTGTAACCAACTAAGGGATTCTTTACCATTCTTTTGGGATTCCAACTTCATAAGGCCATATCTCCCTAACTGTGAGGAACCAGGTGGCATACCACGTATCACTAGAAATGACATGACAAGAACTATACATATATGAGTGTCTTACTTGCATTTTCACTTTCCTTCATGTCTGTTTTCCTTGACCAACTTTGGGTCCCATAGCCACACCTCCAGGGATCCTTCTAGACTTCTTCAAATGCACCCATCATATATGTTGACATCAACCATCAATGACAACAACTCACCATCAATCTCAACCACACAAATGACAACCAACTATCCAAGGATTTGGTCCATATCTATGGTGCTTTCAGACTTCTCCAAGGGTTATCATAAATCTCCAAGGGTTTCCATCAAGCTTTAAGGTTTGACATCAATGAAAACCAACTGTCCAAGCCAATTTTCCAACATACACTTCTAATTTACCAAGAAGACAAAAATAAAATGAAGTGAAATGAAACATATTTATTTACAAAATTTACAAACATTTTCCAAGATCCAATTCTGATCACACCTCCCCATTTGAAGGCATTTGGTCCAAAAAATATGGACCATTAAGGATATAGAAGAAGAAGGCCTCAATTTTTATTTTCATATCCACCATTCCATTGCTGACGAAGGTAGATTTTTTTTCTTCTTTTCTACCCTTGTTTCGTTGCTGGAGGAGTTATTCTTTTTCTCTCTTGATGTTATTTGACAAGGTATGCCTTGCCACCCTTGGCCAAGTGATACTTTGTTTCTCTCCTGTAGAAGGTAACATCCATATCCCAGAAGTAGGGGATACCCAAAATTACTCCACATGTGTCCAATGGTGCAACTTCACATTCTACCTCATCAACATAGCTAACACTAATGGCGAACATGATTTTACATCATCGAGAGATTCTCATAAAAAGTTTCCCCTGCAACCATACTGGTGAACTTGGCTGCACTAGATCATAGGTTTCTCAACCAATGTCATCAATTAATGTTTTAGAAGCCAAATTACATTGAGAACCACTATCAAACAAGGAATTGACCTTTCACTTCTTCACTTGAAATTTGATTTGGAATAATACATATTTATCTCCACTCACCTTTGGCTACTGTAATGTGGTGCAAACCACAACATCTTCTAGATCAGAGGTGCTTTTTACTTCTTCTTCTTTTGCCTCGATAGCTACCTTCAATTTCCCCTTAGACTTTAGCAACTTTGGACATAATTAAGGATGAAGTTTATAACACTTCTCTTCCATATGTCCATCTATGTTTCATTGTTTGCAGTGCCTATTAGGATCCCTCTTTTTTTTGGCTGTGGATGTCATCTTCTTGTCTCTTCTCTTGCTGATTTCTTCTTGGCCCATGTCATGATGTCCTTTCTTGGAGTCCAACTCAATGTAGGGAGCCTTATTTCTTGCCTTGTCTATTATTTTCATACCATGAAGCCACAATTGTCTTCAGATATGGTTAAAAATTCCTCCAAGGTAGTTCATCACTACTCCTAGATCTTCCACAGAGATATCCAACAACATGTATTGCCTCTTGAACTTACAAGTGTATTCTTGCACTCCTTCTCCTTGTTCTTGTTGAAGGTATTTCCACTTCACGAGTTTCTCTTCTTTGTAACCTATAGGATAGAATTGTGACTTCAACAATGCCTTGAAGTCCTCCCATTTCATCAGCATGGGCTTGTTGTCTATCCTCAATGAATCCACATAACTCTCCCACCATTGTAGAGCATGTTCAGTCATCTTCAAATGGGCAAAGGAAATATGTTGTGTTTCTTGGACTTGATAAAGCCCAAAGTAAACTTCAAATTATTTCAACTAGTTATCCAACACCTTGGAATTAGTTTTTTCATCATACATAGGTATTCCAAGATTCTCTTCAACTTTGAAAGGGAAATGGGAAAATAAAGAAAATTTGTAGTCATTACCTGAGTTTCTAAGTATCTCGCCTTTGGAACCTTCTAGAATAGCCTTGTGTTCTTCATGCTCAGTCTCTGTTGAGTGTGCTTCCTCACTCTTCATTACCAACAAATGTGTCACCAACTCTATCAATGTAGTAATGCCTTGCTCCAAATGAGAAAATTTGACCTCTAGGTCTTCCTTGCCATCTTCTTCATGATGATGCCCCACCATTGATGGTGCTTTTATTCTCTGTAGTCCTAGTAGCAATGCTTGTCCACTATTTTGGTACTGGATGCAGGTGTTCTCCAATCCTTTAGAACCTGCTCTGATACCATGTGATCCATAATTGAGGGACTGAGAGTCCACTCAATTCGCCAACACAGATGAATATTGCAAAACAATTTTGTTTTCTATTTTTAATGACCAACTCTAGTGGAAAATTTGATGAAGTAGAATCATGTTGCCCCTCCAAAGACCATGCAACATTTAAAATAATTTATCTTCCACTCAACAATAGGTTAGGTCAATTAGTGATCAAGCATTAAAATGGAATCATAAATCAATGAATAGCTCAATATCTAATGACAAGAAATAAAAAACACACATCTAAGACAAGGTTTTACTCTAGAAACCCAATAGTCACTAGAGATTTTATTATGTTCAAAAGAATACCACATAGGAGTGAGATATACATAGACCGTGTCTATTGTTACTCACTATGAAGATAAAAACTGCAGTAGGTCATGGCTCATAGACACTTTCTCCTAGAGTGAAGATGCACATTAACTCCTTTGTCCACTCAACCTCAAATAGAATGTCATCCTTGAGGTTTAATTTCTGCTATTGTCCTTCTCTCTTTCTCCTTGCATCTCCCTTAGCTTTTATTCCTTCCCTACAACCCTCATTGTTTTGATGGGCTACCTTTGGAATACCAACCATCACATATGTTAGTTTCCACTTCCAATTTACCAAGAAGACAAAAATAAAATGAAATGAAAAGAAACATATTTATTTACAAAATTTACAAACATTTTTCAAGATCCACTTTGGATTAAGACTAGAAGCTATTTTCTAAACAAGTTTTCAAGGAGACATATATAGAATTGAGTTTTTATTTTACTAAACACAAGCTCATTAAAATATTATTTCAAGAATGTCTTACAATTCTACTTGTAAAATGGCTCAAAAAACAAATTATTACCAAAACAAATAAAATAGGTCAATAAACTAGTTATTGTCAAATAAATAAAATAAGTCAAAAAACAAGCTATTGCCCAAATAAATATTAAAAAACAAATATGAAAGAACATTCTATTTTTTTCTTATCTATGCTTCAACATACTTTTGTTGTTACTCAACACTAACTATTTGAAAAGTGTAATTTTTTTTATAATTGTCCACGATTAAAAAAATTAAAGATCACAACTTGCCCTCCTCCAACATTAAATAAATTGAAGAAAGGATAATATATACAGAAAAAGTCATAAAATTTTACAATTGCCAATAATTAAAAAAATTAAAGATCACAACTTGTCCTCCAACATTACATTAAATAAATTGAAGAAAAGATAATATATACTAAAAAATCATAAAATTTTACAATTGTCAATGATTAAGAAAATTAAAGATCATAACTTGCCCTCCTCCAACATTACATTAAATAAATTGAAGAAAGGATAATATATATATAGAGAAAATCATAAAATGGTGAAAGTAAATTCATTGCTAGGCTTTTAACAACCTAACTAATCTTTAGGCTTTTAAAAACCACTAGAAAATCATGACTATTTTAAAATACCACTATAAAATCATCATTATGTGTTTGTTTTTGGAAAACCATTAATTTCCATGTATTAATAATTCTATTTTCAATTAATTATAAATATTCATTTCTATTCATATCTTTTAAACCACTAAGAATAATGAATAATTTTTATTTATCAAATTAATAATCATGTTGTAAGTATTAAAATAGTTTGCAAAAATTTTTTTAAGCAAGTTTTACTTGTAATATAATATAATTTTTTAAAAAATAATATAAAATAGTTGTAAATTAAATTAATATTATTAATTCTTTATTTTTAAAAATTAAATATTAATAACTTAAAAATAAAAATATAATATCATATCGTTCTATTACAATGATATAAAACTATTTTTAGTCATATAATAAAAATCATCCTTTTTTACATAATAATTTAGTGATTTTTCATATAATAATTTAGTAATGGATAAGTATTATTTTATTTTAGACATTTCTAAAGTTAAACTGTGTTATGTAGATAGTTTTGAAAAGTTCAATGTTTTCAAATTTATCATCTCAAACAAAACAAAAGCCAGATGATAAAAAAAATATACTTAAAAATAAAATTTAAAAACTTAAAATCATAAGTAGTAGTTGAAAGAAGTCGTTTATAGAAAAAACGACTATTGGAAAGTGACCAATTTTAACAAAGAAAGGAGGTTAAGATAATAAATGAGTAAAACTATATAGACAGTTTAGCTTCAAAAATATTTACAGTAATTAATTTTTTATATAACTTTTGATTTTAATTTTTTATATAAATTTTGATTTTAAATATTTAGATATTTACAATAATATTTAAATGTAGAAATAAATTTATCATACTGAAAAACCAATAAAACATTTTGATTATACAAATTTAACTATTCAAATCTACAAATCTTAAAAAACAAAAACGTTCCTTAAAAAAACTTAAAACATTTAAAATTAAAAACGCAACACTGTTGAAGAATTCAAATTTGATCCGCGGCGAATGCGAGGAACACATTGAATTGAAGCAATTGAAGCAAACGCAAATTTGATCCGCGGCGAATGCGAGGAACATATTGAAGCAAACGCAACCAGTAAAGGCATGGATGATGTCACGAGAGAAAATGTCAGAGTTAATGGATTTCCCAAATGTCAGAGTTAATGGATAATTTTGTATTCTGAACATTCAAAGAGCCTTCCTCCTCAATTAGTTGACAAAATGGATTTTCCTGATAATTTCCTTTTATGCCATTCTCATAAACACGAATGCCAGTTAATACAGGCTGTTTTTGACAGTCAATGGTCAATACAGTTTTCCTTCACTGACACCGATTATTCGATTGCTTCAGTCGTTGGATAATATTTGCCATTATTTAAAGCAGGTTCTCAGTAACAGGGCGGCGGAGACCTTCCACATTTTATGCGCGCTTGAGTGTTAAGTTAAAAGAAATTAAAACTCGTGGCTAAACGCAGAAAGGTTTGGGCTGGTAAAATTCCCAACCCTAATTGACACAGTGCAATTATTCTTTCTTGGTTCTTGGTGGGTGTGGAGGAGGAGGGGGTGGTGGCATTGCGGGCTCTTGAAGGATCGCCAATACGCTCCTGCTTTTCCAACCGTAATTCGGATGGTTATTATAACATTTGTTAACTAACAATTCTTTCAATCTAACCGTATTAGAGATTTGCATAATGCATAACTTACTTTGAGAAGGTCTGTTTAATGGCCTCTATTTATAGTTGAATTTCTTGATTTGGCTTCGTAGGGTTTCATGCTGGAACAAAATATTCACCTGATTTTGTCATGAGTGCTAAACGAAATACGACGGCCATGACAAATCCTTTGATATATTGTATTTGTATGTATTCGTCTTTTGGATGCATAACACAGTTTTCACCAGACAAAAGGCCACCTCGATGTATTTTTTTAATCCAAATTAGGATTAGTTTTTACTTTTGGGTTGTCATTCATGTGCAATTTTAACTGTACAACAGTTAACTAGAGCCACGGATTTTATCTATCAAAATAATGCAAATTTGGTGTTACAGAAGAAGGTAGCTTCCTTCTATTTAAAAAAAAATAACAATTTTAGTTTGTTTTAAAAAAATAAAAATAAATAATTGGTCTTATTTAGAGATGGAATAAAAATTATATTTTTTTTGTTTTATATGAACTTGTAGTTTGTGGATGGATAGCATTTTGATCTTCGTTATTATGATTATGATTTCTTACATGCTTATCAACTTTTTGGTTTAGGTTTATTGCCTTTATTCTTTTTTAAGTGAGCATACATTGAAGACAAGAATCATGAAGGTGCTTTGGTTTTTGGTTTATCTGAGACCAAAAAACTTGTATTCTCATAATAAAAAAACCCGAGTCCATAAAAATATTCCCCCACATCTTGTCCTACAAAACCTGGCTAATGTTGATCTGAACATATATTCTAACATATATGAAAAATCCTAGCCTAATCCTCTCAAGAATGTTGTTATATGATGTTCCAAAGTATCTTTAATATCTTTAAAAATTGATAAATTCCAAACAGGAAGTGATACACTTAGAAACCCAAATTGGCATTTTTTCATAGACATAGTAGTAGGGTCAAAGGCTAGGAACTAGTGGGTAACAAAAAGACATACTTTTCCCTTAAACTATGAACCCTCATGAAATATTTTTTGACAATCAATAGGGTTTGACTATTGAACAACAAGAAACCCTTGAAACATAGTTACACCTCACAATGCTTTGTCTAGTTGAATAAATCCACTTAAACAAATTTGAAGTGGAAAGATAGAAACCATTGAATTTGAAACTGATGGAAGATGATTTATAAAATGAAAGTAGGTTTATAACATCCATCTTAAATAATAACAACTTTGGTATCTATTTTAATTTCTTCACTATATATGTACTAGATATTGGAGGGGTTAGAGAGCCTAAATTAGAGAAATTGTTTCTAAGTGCATTTTTGAAGAAAACAAGCTTTGAAGTTGAAGACACCCTAGGGCCCACCGTTCCTCCATGCAATCATAGGACCGAAATAATCGTTGAATCTTTTCTTATGCTGTAATCAAACTATAGATATTGATTCTCAACTTGTTTACCCTAAAAAAAAGACGTACTAGTTGATCCATTCATCATAAGAGTTTTTCTTTATATCTACCACATAATAGATGGAATCCACCCATAAGACATTCCATAGGAGTGACTTAACCATACTATGAAATATATAACCTTTATAACTTAACCATACTATGAAATATATAGCCTTTATAATAAGTGTTTCTATGAACACTTTTCAAGTTTTTTTTTTTTCAAACACTTGGCATCCATTTTTTTCATCAAACACTTGGCCTATAACTTATGATATGTAACACTTGGCCTATAACTTATGATATGTTGGGAGCTAATTCCACTTACATACACAACTTGGAAGACCCATAGCCAATGAGGTATGCCATAATATACCATGGATTAATTGTAGATAATAATGAATCTCTAAAACTACTTCTTATTTGTACCAAAAATTAACTTTGTAACCTTGGTTGGTTGGAGTAATAAGGAAAACCTTAAGCTACTGGCTAGCCAAACCATCGATTTTGATTGGATGACCTACAACACAACCCTAAAGATTTTTTTTAGCTAAGTAAATTATTCGACATGTACTTTTGATCCCATCAATTTTGATTGGATGACATAACAACACAACCGTAAAGATATATTTTTTTAGCCAAGTAAATTAAATTAATCGACATGTACTTTTGATTCGGTAATAGCACAGATGGAGAACCTAGATTTAAATGCAGTAGTTTAAATATTCTATGAAATATTTAAATATTCGACATGTACTTTTTTTTAGTCAAGAAAAATGCAGTAGTTTAAATATTTTATAAAATAATTCTTGTTTTATAATGTTTTATGGGAATATTTGTTTAAAATTGAATCAGAAATTGTTAGATCTACATATTTGAGTAATTAATTTTTGTATAATTTGAGTGTCTTATGGGTTTTTTAGCATGCTTAATCTGTTTCCGCATTCAGAAATGAATTTTAAACAACAAAAATAGTGATCSGATTCCAGTGAAAATTGAAATTGTTAGATGGGCATATTTGAGTGATTATTTTTGTATAATTTGAATGTCCCATGGGTTTTTTTAGCATGCTTAATTCATTTCTGCATTCAGAAATGAATTTTAAACAACAAAAAACAATGAAACACTAAGATTACACAGATTTAACCACTCAAATCTCAAGTCTACAGATCCAACAATATCTTATTACAACCTCTAAAAAAAAACCAAAAATTTAGACTTAAAAACACAACACTGTTGAAGAATTCAAATTTGATCCGTGTCTTTCCAGTAATAAAGAACTCCATTATGACGCGGCGAATGCGAGGAACACACAGTGAATTTTCAATGAAGCAAACGCAACGAGTAAAGTCATGGATGATGTCACGAGAGAAAATGTCAGAGTTAATGGATTTCCCAAATGTCAGAGTCAATGGATAATTTGGTATTCTGAACATTCAAAGAGCCTTCCTCCTCAAGTAGTTGACAAAATGGATTTATGCCGTTCTCATAAACACGAATGCCAGTTAATACAGGTTGTTTTTGACAGTCAATGGTCAATACAGTTTGCCTTCACTGACACCGATTATTCGATTGATTCAGTCGTTGGATTAATTAAAAGAAATGAAATAGAGGATGGATTTTAAAAAGAAGTGAAATAAAGAATGGATGTTTATTCAACAATAACAGTTCTCTTTTGATTTTGTATTCGTTACACGTTTAAAAACAAAAAAACAATTCAGTTTTGGTCCCTCTAAAATCTTATTACATATATGAGACGTGCCTGTAACAAGATCCTGATCCTAAATGGAACCCCAGCCTGTAACAAAACCCACTCCCTTATATTTTGCGTCTCGTTCACGGCGATAGGACAAACAGTAATATTTAAATCCTTTCACAAACGCCTAAGAAAAATTGCATGATTGGATTTCTCTATCTAATTCTGAAATTGGAGTCACTCTGAGATTACGTTCCGATTTCTCTCTGTGAATGGCGATTCCGTGGTGGGGGATCACTTGGGTGGTGGTAATCTTAGTGATGATTTGCAAATGCGTTTGTCGCAAGCGCTACCCCTCGGGTGTCTATGGCGGTCGCAGAAGACATAGCGGAGCAGCGTGGATGCTAGGAAGCGGAGGTTTAGAAGGAGGTGGCCGTGCCGGTGGGTATGACGGAGGAGCCAACTTTTGATTCATTGCTTACATGCTTGCCAACTTTTTGGTTTAGGGTTATTGCCTTTATTCCTTTTTAAGTGAGCATACATTGAAGAAAAGAATCATGAAGGTGACTTGTTTTTTTTGGTGTATGGAAAACTTGTATTCTCATAATAAAAAACTCAAGTTCATAAAAAATAACATTTTGTCGTAGAAAGGTTAATGTTGATCTCAACATATATATGTTTTCCATGTTGTTTATCTTGTTCTTATATATTAGGTATCTAGTCATAGCCATGCTCTCAATGGGGGAGAGGCTTGTTTGTAAGAGGAGTATGGGATAAGGCGTATTTCCTTTAATTTTGAGATTATTGGTTATAAAATTCTTTTGTATTTGCTCTATCTTTCTCCAAGATTCACGAGAGATACTACAAGATCCGTAAAGAGTAACATGTGTAACAAGAGTCTCAAAGATGAGTTTCTTCTTATCCCAACTCCAAAGATCAGTTGATTTACAATTGTTTTCAAGCCCATAATAAACTTTCCATCCCCCAACAATCATTTTCTCAATGCTATAATTCCAATTGAGCTTGCGGTGAATATCAATTCCAAGATATTTGTATGAAGTCACTTCCTCCAAGTTGTTGTTGTCATATACAAAGGTATCATAAGGTATCTTATTGGATTTAATAATCACAACCTTATTCTTATTAGTATTAATAGTCATACTCATATTCGAGCAAAAATCCTTGAGGATTCTTAGTTGGTTTTCAAGATCATGGGAACTCCTTGCCATAAGAATGATATCATCATCATAAAGAAGATTGATGACTATACCAGTGAGAGTAGGGCCGACACAACCTACTTTTTCCAAGCAATCTTCTAACTTGTCAATGTATATGCCAAAAAGGGTAGGGGACAAGGGACAACCTTGTTTGATTCTGATATTGCAGTTAATCTCTTTTGACCAACCCTTAGTGTTTTTAAACTTAACAATAACATTCTCATACATCCTTATTGCAACAACCCTCAACTGGAGAGAAAGTTTTATCTCTTCCAACCTATTCCAAAGGTTTTTCCTACAATTCCCTAAAACTAGTTTTTATTTATACCAAAAATTAACTTTGTAACCTTTGTTGGTTGAAGCAATAAGGAAAACCTTAAACTACTTTTATCTTGCCAAACCATTAATTTTGATTAAATAACCTAACAACACAACCCTAAAGTTAATTTGTTTTAGCTAAGTAAATTAACTGACATGTACCTTTGATTGGGTAATAACACACATGGAGAACATAGATTTAATTTCTATTACTTAAAGAATATTCAAACTTTAAATTGGTTGAAAGTAAAAGAGAAAACCATTGATTGAAAGTAAAAGTGAAAACCTTAATTTATTAGGAATGGATAAAAAAATAGGTACATATATTTTTTTAATCATAATTAAAAATAAATAATAAACAAAGAAGATATTAAAAAGTCAAAATTTTCTAACAATTAAATTCAAAAGTTTATTAAGAAAAAAATAATACTCATATTAATACTTAACATAAGATTCACCATTATCTTTAAAATACTTGGTTCCTTTGATGTCTATATTATCTCCATCATCTCCCATAGATTAAGGATGGAAAACCACAACCACATATGTACATTGATTATCCCTTAGGCTTTTACCCATTGTTGTAACTTTAAGATAATCAGTCCTAAATTGTTGAATAATTTTCTGTTGAGAGAATAATTTCAAGTTGTTAAATGCATTAGTGCATTATTGAAAATATTTGTTTCGTTATTTTGACACATTTTCAAGTTCTATAGCTTTTTTGGTTGTCATGCTATGTAGGTTAATAAATATGTAGGTAGGATGAGGCAAAAATTATTTTAAGTAAAGAATATCATTTATTTATGCTAAGATTGGATGTGAAAAAAGTGTGGAAGGATGAGTTAAAGTTAAGTAATAAATCTTAAGATACATTAGAAAGATATTGTAATAAATACATTAGTAATAAATCTCTCATAGATGATATTGTCTTTTTAGAAAGATACATTTTTTATCTTAAATAATAAATTTAAAATTTTCAAAGATTTATATATTAATTCGAAGATGTTTATAAATACAAATAAAAAAGGTAATGATCATTAAAATGAAAAAAATTAGATAACCTAATTTTGTTTATGCTAATAACAATTTGAAAGAAGATAAATTTTATAAGTATCTTGGACTTGATTTTTATCATTATTGGATTACTAAGAGGAGGGGTGAATCAGAGCAATCTAATCATTTTTAACCATGTGATGCAAGTGTTATATCAATGTAGCATTATCATCCAATATTTGTAGAGTAAATAAACAATGAACAAATAAACAATCATACACATACACAGTACACCAATGTTTTTACGTGAAAAATCAAAGCAGGAGAAAACTAAGGAATGTTTTTTCTTATATGTATTGAAAAATTACCTTCATTGGAAACACAAACTTCCTTTGTTTTCTAGCTGCAACTAGAAGGAGCCTCCAACCCCCTAGTTTCTCAAGATACAACTTGAGGGAAGCTCCAACTCCCCAATTCTCTAGATATAACCAGAAGGAGGTTACAACCCCTTATGTTCTACTACTACAACCGAAAGGTGGCTACAACCACCTGTCCTTTCTCCATCCAACCACCCTGACGTATAAGTAGAATGATGAAACCACTGTCACACTATCACTGTGAGATATACTGATGTAAACATGTATCAATCAGCTTGCACTAAACAAACTATACCAATAAACCGAACCATGCATCAACCATACATCAACCTGTACCTCAACTTGTAATCAACCTATACCATAAACAAGTGCATCAACCATGCACCAACCTGTACCTCAACCTCAACGAAAATCCCTCATCAATTTCATCATCCAAATATGATTTGTAACTCTATAATAGACCTAGTGTATATGATCACACGCCTGCAAACCTTCCTTAACTTTAACAACAATAGACTAGCATTTTCATCAAACTTTACTTTAGTCTCACATGACTATTTTTGGATTAGTCAACAACCCTAACTTGAAATAATCATAACTATGTATATGTAATGAATAAATATATGAAAATAGTACGCTATTTTCTTTAGTGTGTTTTATGAAATTCAACCAGGTGTGACTATTTGGAACCTCTCAGAAAAGGAGTTATAGAAAAAATGGAATACCTTGTTGAATTTTGGCTTATTCTAGAGAGCAGACTTGTAGAGCATTCCCTGCACAGAATATTTGATTTATTGATCTGAGAGTTGTACAAAGAATACTACAGACTGTACTCTAACCAAAAAATTTAGTCTTACTGAATTTGGATATGATATGAAAAATTTATGACGCTTTTACCTGAAACACCTATTTTAGACTAGTTTAAGGACTAGCCACAAACCCTATTTTCCACAGAGTGTAAATCCAAAAATACAATGATCCACAAGATGAAATTTGAACCAAAACTATTTGGATATGTTTTATCAATGGCCTCCCAATTTCACGGTCTGAATCATTCTAGAAAAAAATTTATTGCGAAAATGGTGAGATGACTTGTAAATAACATACCTTAGAAAGCATCATCAAAAGAATCTATCCTCCCTTGAATTTTGGCCTTATTTACTTCCTTTCCTCTGAAATTCAGCTTAGATATCTTTTGGTTACCTCAGTCACCTGTAGATATTCAATGTGCTCAAGTGTTTTTAAAATGAGAGAGCCTTGTCTCTTATTTATACTCTCCAAGTAGCTTCCTTAGAAACATCTTTTATGCCACTTTGTACACATAGTCACCTATGTCCAACTTTGCCCAAATTGCCACTTTTCCATGTATCCAATAGCCACTTGACCACTTAACCCATTTTCCTCATTTTAGGGTTAACCTTCTTTTAACCACTTTCCATAATTAGAAAGTTCTCCATTTACTTTATTATTTAAATAATCCTCCTTGACTTTGTCACTTCACTTTATTATTTAAATAATCATCTTTGATTTTGTCACTTCAATTTATTATTTAAATAATCCTCTTTGACTTTGTCACTTCACTTTATTAATTAAATAATTATTTTTTTCAAACACTTTGACTTCTTTGACCTTTTGGGGTTTCAAGCCAATCATATGAGGGTCCTTCAACTTCGTAAGGCCATAACTCTCAAACCATGAGGAGTTATGTGACGTTCCACATACCACCAAAAATGGAATGCCATGTACTATCCATCTAGAATAGTCTTACCTACGAATATATCAAAACTCATACCATTATACATAGAACAAACTTGGGTCCATTACCCAAACCTTTGTGCTACCAAAATTCTCTACCAGACTTTCTTCAAGGGTTGACATCAATGAAAACCAACCCAATTAATCAACAATATCCCCCTTTGACATTGATGGCAACACTTTGATGCAATACTGAAATCATATCACTCATGCTCCCCCTGGAACCATGCCTGCATCTCTGTGACTAACGCTCCCCCTGGAACCATGCCTCTATCCTCCGCATTTGATAAATCTATTCCCCTTTCTCATCAATGACAAATGTATCTTTCCATTTGGGGTTTCTCCCCCTAACCAACTCGTCTGATCTCCCAACCTGAACTGTCCTATTTATGGTGCTTCCTCATGTACATCTAAGACATATAAGATAAGTATTAAAAATCATTCACTTTAGAGTAGAAATAGCTCTGAGTCTCTGGCGAAGATACTCAAAGGCTTCTTGTGGAAGCAGTTTTGTAAATATGTCTGCCACTTGTTCTTTTTTGCCCACATATTCAACTCTAATGTTCTTTTCTGTAAACTATTCTCGTAGAAAGTGATACTTTATTGGAATGTGCTTCGTCTTGGAGTGCATCACCGGGCCTTTGAGATATTGATGGTTCTTGTATTATCATAATAGATTGGAATGGGCTCATCATACTCAACCTATATATATGTCAGAGTTTGTTTCATCCATAGAACCTATGTACAACATGATGTTGCTGCAATATACTCTGTCTCGGCTGTAGATAAAGATACTGATGATTGTTTCTTGCTTATCCATGATACTAAACACTCACCCAAGTAGAACGTTTCTCCACTAGTGCTTCGTCGGTCATCAATGCAACCTACCCAATCTGCATCTGTGTAGGCAATAAGTGATAGACCCTTTCCTTTTGAATACCATAATCCAAACTCTTATGTTCCTTTGAGATATCTGAAAATCCTCTTCATTGTTAATACATCTGATTCCTTTGGTTCTACTTAAAACCGCCCCACCTGTCCAACTGCCTGCATTACATCTATTCTGGTTGTTGTCACATATAGTAGGATACCAATCATTGACCTGTGTTGCCTCTAATTTGTAGACTTTGAATCATCATCTTTGCTCAATTTGCAACTAGTTTGCATGGGAGTGATAACTGGTTTGCAATCTTCCATTCCAAACCTCTTTAGCATTTTTCTGATATACTTGGTTTGAGAAATAAAAATTCCTTGGTTGCTTTGATGTATCTGAAGACCCAGAAAGAAGGATAGCTCTCCAAGTAATGAAATTTCTAATTCATTATGCATGTCCTTTGCAAATTTCTGGCTTAACCTATCATCATTACTTCCAAAAATAGTATCATCAATATAAAATTCAATTAATAAAATACTATCTTGATTTACCTTGATGTAGAGGTTGTTGTATGCACTTCCTTTTTTGAACCTTGCATGTTGTATATATTTATCTAGTCTAGAGTACCATGCTGTAGGATCATGTTTTAGACCATACAAGGCCTTCTTTAATTTACACACATAGTCTGCATTCTCTAACAACTGAAATCCTTCGGGTTGTTCAATGTAGACTTCTTCTTCAAGTTCCCCATTCAGAAAAGTTGATTTTACGTCCATTTGATACACTTTAATATTTTCGGAGCATGCATAAGATAAAAGCAATCAGATTGCTTCCATTCTGGCTACTGGGACAAATGTTTCTTCAAAGTCGATTCCTTCAGCCTATGCATATCCTTTACATACCAATCTAGCTATGCTCCTTGTAACCTGTCCATCTTCATTCAATTTATTCCTGTATACCCACTTTGTGCCGATCACATTCTTATCCTTTGGTCTTGGAACCAATTCCCAAGTGTTATTTTTATCTATTTGATCTAATTATTCATCCATGGACTTATTCCAAAATTCATCCTTGTTGGCCTCTTCAAAATAGGTTGGTTCAATCGTAGATGAGAGTGCTAGGTGTGTTTGTTTTGGCGAACATATTCTTCTTCTATTCTCAACTCCTGCATCTTTGTTTTTGATAGTGTGATTTAAAGGATGATTCTTCTGTACTCGTATGTTAGGTGTCTTTGGAGGCACTTGTTGAAATTACTCTTATGCTTCTGTCGAATCCTCTTCATATTCCCCTTCTACTTCTTTTTCATCTTCTTCTTCTTCTACGTAAAGTTGTTCCATTGATTCATTTTCTTCTTCCTTTAATTCTTGTCTACCTGTTTCATCAATTGTTACATTGATGCTTTCCACAACTTTGTTCAATCTTAGGTTGTAACACTTGTATGATTTCCTTGTACTTGAGTAACCAACAAGTACTCCTTTGTCCACATGAGAGTCAAACTTTCCCATTCTACCATATTCTCTTTTGATGTAGCATTTGCTTCCAAAAACTCTGAAGTGCTTCACATTTGTTGGTCTTCCTTTCCATAGCTCGTAAGAATTTTTGTCAGTGTTGTTTCTGAGCATTACTCTGTTTTGAATGTGAATTGTTGTATGCACTACCTGTGTCCAAAAGATATATGTCAGTTTGGAATCCATTAGCATTGTTCAAGCCATTTCCTGTACTGTCATGTTCTTTCTTTCAACAACTCCATTCTGTTGAGGTGTCCTAGAAATGGAGAATTGTTTTTTTATTCCATGCATGCTATAGTAGTCCATAAATTCCTTTGAAGTGAAATCTCCTCCATTATCAGATCTCGAGCATTTGATTTTTTAATCCATTTCATTTTCAACCATTTCCTAGTAGACCTTGAAGTTTTCAAAAGCTTCTGACTTATTCCTAAGAAAGAAAACTGCAGTCATTCTTGTATAATCATCAACTAATAACATAAAGTATTTCTCACCTTTTAAACCCTTTGCTGTAATTGGTCCAACTAGATTAGTATGCACAATTTCTCGTGGTCTTATCTTTGAATATTCTTTTGATTTAAACATGGTCTTTGTTTGCTTTCCTTGTTGACAATGCTTTCATAATGTGTTGGTTGGTTTCGTGATCTAGGGAATTTCTCTAACTGCTTCCCTTTTGCTGACTTTAACAAGGTTATCAAAACGTATGTGACCCATTCTTCTGTACCATAGCCAAATTTCATCTTCCTTTCATAGGAAACAATTTTCATTTCCAATTTCACTTAATACATATATGTTGCTTGAAGTTCTCACAGCTGTGGCAATCAATTTTCCTGAACCTTCTTTTCATATCTCGTACTTTTGTGAATCAAAAGTAACATTATGACCTTGGTCACACATTTGAATCACACTTAGAAGATTATGTTTCATATCTTCTACTAGTAGAACATTTTCTGCCTTGGTATTCTTATTCCCAATTCTGACAGTGCATTTTCCAATGATTTTAGCTAAATCATCATTTCCGAAGGAGATTGGTCCATCTCTTTCCTTTCTTAATGTAAGAAACCTGTCTCTGTCACCTGCCATGTGTTTTGAACAACCACTGTTAACATACCAACCATGTTTCTTCTTATTATCTTGTAGAGCGAGTGTGCATTCTTCATTGCTATATTGATTCTGCTTTCTTATCCATGTCCTTTTCCGAGGTTCCTGTCTGTGACTATTGTTGTTATGTTGTGGTTTTCTAGGAGGGACTGCCATTCTACAATGTTTGACCATGTGTCCAAAGTTGTTACATTTGTAGCATTCCACTTCATTGCTCAAAGATTCAAACCTATTGTAATTTCTTCTCTGTGTTTTACTAGGCCTCCTTTCATAACCCTTTTGTGTATGACTTTCAAAGTTGTTTATGTTCCTGTTGTTTTCTCTGCAATTCACAGCTTTATGTCCAAAATTATTACATGCATAACATAAACCAAAAAAGACAGTTTGATACCTGGGAGTTGAAGATATTATGAAAGGAGGTATGCTTATGAATCCTTATTCTTCCTAAAGCCTATCTATTTATGTCGGTCTTTGATTCTGAAATCCGAATCTTCTCGATGGAGGGATGTCCCTGTAATTTTCTTTGTAGACCTTCCTATACCCTTTGACTGTTTCTGCATAGATTTTTGGATATGTTTCTTGTTCTGTTGTTTTGGATCTTGATCCATTTTCTATCTGATTGTATCCAAGTCCAGACTTGTCATGATGAGGTTTTTGACTGCTGATAATGTCATTTAAAAATTTTGAGTTGTTCTGCATATTTTTCTTTTGAAGATCCTTTCTTAATGTGACAATTTTTTCTTCCAAATTTCCAATGATTTTGCCTCTTCCTTCTAGCTATTCTTTGAGTTCTTCTTCAATTCTTTTGTCTTCTTCAATTTAAACCTTCAAATTTGTGATCATTTGTTCTAGTTCTTGAGAGTCTTCTTTCTTGTCTAGTTCCTCTTGTAGTTTCTTGTTTTTCTTATTTTCTCTTCTGATAACATCTATGGCACACAACAATTCTTCTCGGTAGTCAACTTCTGCCTCTTCATATTCTTCTTTGGAGTCTTATTTATTAGTCTTCTAATGCCATGAATATAACTCTTTATGTATCACTGTCATTGACTTCATCTTCATCTTCATATGATATGTCTTCTTTGGTGAATAAGATTTTCTTGAAAACTTTCTTTGTGGTTCTTTTTCCTTTATATGTTTGTTTGTTATTTGAGTAACCTTCATCATTTCTCTTTTTCTTATAAGGACATTTGTTAGCAAAATGACTAATACCATCACAATTAAAAAAAATAAAAGGAAGATTACCTCTATATCTGTCGTTGGTTCCCTTGTTCAATCTTCTGACAAAGTTGACCACTTCTTTATTATCTTACGAGACGTCACTATTGCTGCTATGTTCTTTTTTTTTTCTTTCCCTTTTGATTTGACCTTTTGAATGCTTTGAAGGCTTCTTCTTTTATATTTGGATTTTTCTGTTCAGTTCTCATTTCATATGCTATGAAGATTCCATGTAGTTCATCCATGCTTATTGAGTTTAGATATGCTCTTTCTACTAGTGATGATATCTTAGGGTCAAATATCATAGGAAGAGATCTTAGTACCTTTTGAAAAATTATAGATTCTTTGATTTCTTCTCCCAATCCCAAGATTGCATTTACTATTTCATCGTCTCGTAAAAAGTAAGATGCAATGTTCTGATCTTCCTTCATCTTTAGTTGTTCGAACTGACCTCTGTAAGTTTGAAGCTTTGTTGCTTTGACTTTTGAATCTCCTTCATAAATATTTCAAAGTTTGTCCCAAATCTCTTTAGCAGATTTACAATATGCAACTTTGGTGAATACCGATTCTCCAAGACCATTCAAAAGTGCATTTGTCGCTTTGGAATTATTCTGACCGAGCTTCATAACTTTTTCATTTGTCGGTGAAACTACTAGTGTTGTGTATCCATCTACAATTGTTTGTCAAATTTCAAATCCTTGTGACTGTATATATATGTCTTCATCCTTATGCTCCAAAAGTCATACTTTTGTCCATCGAACTATGGTATTCCATTTTTATACGTGTTGTTGATATCCATGATCAATCTTTCAGTGGTTAAACTGATTTTTTAAGGAACCTACTCTGATACCAATTTTTGGATTACTGAGAGGGGGGGTGAATCAGTAATAGAGAAATCTAATCCTTTTTAACCATATAATGCAAGTGTTATATCAATGTAGCATTATCATCCAATAGTTGTAGAGTAAATAAACAATGAACAAATGAACAATTATACACATACACAGTACACTAGTGTTTTTACGTGGAAACCCAAAGCAGGAGAAAACCATAGAATGTTTTTTCTTATATGTTTTGAAGAATTACATTCATTGGAAGCACCAACTTCCGTTGTTTTCCAGTTGCAACTGAAAGGAGGATCCAACTCCCTAGTTTCTCAGGCTACAACCCGAGGAAAGCTCAAACTCCCCAATTCTCTGGCTACATCCAGAAGGAGCATACAACCCCCTATGTTCTCCGGTGACAACCGGAAGGTGGATACGACCACATGTCCTTGCCCCGTCCAACCGCCTTGACGTATAAGTAGAATGATGAAACCACTGTCACACTATCAGTGTGAGATATATTGTTGTAAACCTATACCAATCAACCTGTACCAAACAACCTATACCAGTAACCTGAACCATGCATCAACCATACATCAACCTATACCTCAACCTGTAATCGACCTGTACCATAAACAAGTGCATCAACCATGCACCAATTTGTACCTCAACCTCAACCAAAATCCCTCATCAATTTCATCATCCAAATCTTATTTGTAACTCTGTAATAGACCTGGTGTATATGATAACATACTTGCAAACCATCCTTAACTTTAACAACAATAGACTATCATTTTCATCAAACTTTACTTTAGTCTCACATGACTAGTTTTGGATTAGTCAACAACCCTAACTTGAAATAATCATAACTATGTACCTGTAATGAATAGAGATCTAAAAATAGCACACAATGTTCTTCAGTGTTTTTTATGCAATTCCTCCGGGTTTCACTACTTGGAACCTCTCAGAAAATGAGTTATAGAAAAAATGGCATACCTTGTTGAATTCTGGCTTATTCTAGAAAGCGAACTTGTAGAGTGTGCCCCACACAAAATATTTGTTGTATGGATCTAAAAATTATACAAATATTACTACAAACTTTACTCTAACCAAAACATTTGGTCTTACTGAATTTGGATCTGTTATAAAGATGTTATGACGTTTTTACTCGAAACACTTGTTTTAGACTAGTTTCAGGACTAGCCACAAACCCTATTTTCCACGGAGTGTAAATCCAAAAATACAATGACCCACAAGCTGAAATTTGTACCAAAACTACTTATATATGTTTTATCAATGGCCTCCAAATTTCACGGTCTCAATCATTCTAGAAAAAAAATTATTGTGAAAATTGTGAGATGCCATGTAAATAACATACCTTAGAAAACGTCATCAAAAGAATTTATCCTCCCTTGAATTTCAGCCTTCTTTACTTCACCTTCCCTCTAAAGTTCGGCTTAGACATATTTTGGTTACCTCAGTCACCTGTAGATATTCAATATGCTCAAGTTTGTTTAAAATGAGAGAGTCTTTCCTCTTTTTTATACTCTCCAAGTAGCTTCCTTAGAAGCATCTTCTAGGCCACTTTGTCCACATAGTCATCTATGTCCAACTTTGCCCAAATTGCCACTTGTCCATGTATCCAATAGCCACTTGACCACTTAACCCATTTTCCTCATTTTAGGGTTAACCTTCTTATAACCACTTTCCATAGTTAGAAAATTCTCCATTTACTTTATTATTTAAATAATCCTCCTTGACTTTGTCACTTCACTTTATTATTTAAATAACCCTCTTTGATTTTGTCACTTCACTTTATTATTTAAATAATCCTCTTTGACTTTGTCACTTCACTTTATTATTTAAATAATTTCTTCTTTCCAAGCACTTTGACTTATTTGACCTTTTGGGGTTTCAAGCCAATCATATGAGGGTCCTTCAACTTCGTAAGGCCATAAATCTCAAACTGTGAGGAGTTATGTGATGTTCTACATATCAACAAGAATGGCATGACATGTACTATCCATCTAAAATAGTCTTACCTGAAAATATATCAAAACTCTTACCATTATACATCAAAGAAACTTAGGTCCATTACCCAAACCTTTGTGCTACCAGAATTCTCTACCAAACTTTCTTCAAGGGTGGACATCAATGAAAACCAACCCAATTAATCAACAATCACAAGATGAATTGGAATTGCAGTGTTAAAAAAATAATAATGTAGGTTGGAAATCATATTTTGGTCTTGAGAAAAATTGTAAAGCTATGAAATTTTGGTTGAAAAAATAAGTTCTTCTTCAATACCTTCGTTATGCTAGTGCTTTTGTATGGTTATGAGGTTTGGAGTTGTAGTATGTCTAGAGAAACTTGGAGGAAAATTCAGCAAATATAGAAGTGAATCATACTAAATAACCTTAAAATTAAGTATAATATATCTTATTATATCCTCCTTTTAGAGGATGAGCTTATTATTATTGTGAGTAAGACTATGATCAAGGCATTAATGTACAAGCACAAGCTAACCATCATGAATAATGAGAGGCTTTCTATCACTACTTTAAACATCGATAAAAGTCATTAAAGGCTCAAAATAGGTTGGACTAAAGAGACATTGGTTAAAACATGAAGTGATAATGGAGGGGGATGACCCCTAAGATATCAATACTGTTAAAAGCACTATCACTACACCGAGAGCCACTTTATATAATCTAGGTAAGGAAGATGTGCCATGTCTGTTATGCTAATGTGGTACATATCAACTCAACAAAATTAATTAATATAAAATAGTGATAAATATAATATCAACTCATAATCAAAATAAAAATAATATATTAACATTTATATAAATTGAATTTGGAAAACATAAGAAAAATCACAAAATCGTTTTTGGTGTTAATGAATTGTATGTTCTTTGTGATTTTAGATTGCCATTTCACACTTCCGTTTCAACCTTTGAATGGTTTTACTAAAATTTATGATAAACCTCTCATCATCTTTTCATTGTACGAGAAGAGTAGGAAATTGATCCTAGAAGGGTTCTTCATGTAACAAACAAAATATAGGAATAAACAAGATAATTTGTGTAATAGAATTCATAGCTACAAGAAAAACAAAAAGTGTTCGACAACAAAAGTATTCCAATAGAGGACGAACACCTTTAGTAATCACTCAGAAAACCAGATCAAAGATCAAAAAATTGATATATTTAAGTGGTAAACACCCTATTGGGAAACATCCACGACCCCAGTCAACGTGGCCACTTGGAGCAATTTATTAATAAAAAATAAAAATATTACAAAGATATTTGTGAGATTGTTTCTCACAATCGATCATCGAAAAAATGAACCTACATGCTCTTTAAATAAAGATCATGGATTGATCAGGTGTTAAGCCACAATTCAATGTATTCATTGAGATTGAGGAGAATATGAACCGTGATATCATTCTATGTCGGGAACATATCGTGACTTTCAGATTACCTAACTAAAAATGCATACTAAAGAAACAAACTTTTACCTAACAAGACATTAGACCAAGTTGATCTTAACTAACTCCTAAGTGTCTAAATATCCTAAAATCCCCTCTTAATAACAACTTAGGATAGGATTGAAGGATTTACAAAGGATAAACAATAGGAGAAGGAAGGAGGCATTAGGGCCTATCCCCCCTTAATGAAAACATCCCGAGTTACTCCTAACATATATCGAATGATGGAAAACTTCACTTCTGTAAGAGAATTTGTGAAAATGTCTGCAACTTGATATTCTATAGGGGAAAAGAGAACTTCAATAACTGAATCATGAAAGAGATTTTTGATGAATTGCATGTGTATCTTGATGTGTTTGTTGCGCTGATGTTTAACTTGATATTTGGTGAGCATGATGAAACTCTTATTGTCGCACTAGAGAGTGGTCATATGCTACTACTAGAATAAAAAATCTAAAAGGATCTATCGAAGCCACAAGTCTTCTTGGATTGCATTAACCATTGCTTGGTACTCTTCTTCTACTGAAGAAAGAGAAACAACCCATTGTTTCTTACAGGCCCAAGTGATAGGTACTGAACGAAAGATGAAAACATAACCTATAGTAGAATTTCGATCATCAGGGTTGCCCACCCAATATGAAGCAGTGAAACTAACCAATAAAGGAGTCCCCCCCGAGCTGTAATGTATATTGACTTGAATATATCCCAGACATACCAAAGGATCCTTTTAGCTACTTTCCAATGGATTTCATAGGGTGTTTTCATATACTGGGAAACTAGAATAATGTCAAAGGAAAGATCAGGATGGATACGAGTCAAATATAAGAGGCTACCAACTAATTGATAGTAAATAGTGTCATCAACTTCGAGAAAAGTATAGGTGGTAACAAGTTTGACTTCATACTAGAAGGGAGAAGGGGATGATTTTAAATCTTTCATGTGAAAAGGAAGAAGAAGGTCACTAGCATACTTAGATTAGGAAATAAAAATTCCTTCCTTGGTTTGCAAAACTTGGAGGCCAAGGAAATAAGACAAATATCCCAAGTTGGTCATTTCAAATTTATTCTTAATGATGGTTTTCACATGGTTTAAAAGTTTTTTGTCACTACTAGTGATGATAAGGTCATCAACATAAATAACAAGGATTAGGAAATTACTCCCTACTTTATTGGTATAGAAAATTGGGTCAGAATGACATCTAGAAAAGATAGTATCAAGAAGAAAGTTTTCCATTTTTGCATACCAATGTCAAGGAGCTTTGTTAAGACCATAAAGAGATTTCTTAAGGTAGAAAACAACGCTAGAGTCATTCTGTAAATAGCCATGAGGTTGTTCCATGTATATTTATTCTTGTAAATTTCCATGCAAGAAGTTGGATTTAAAAACCATCTGATGGACCTCCCATTTATGTGAGGTTTCAAGGGATAGATCAAGGCAGATATAATTCATTTTGTCTATAGGGGAAAATGTTTCATTATAGTCAATGCCTTCACCTTGAGAGAACCCTTTGGAAACTAACCTATCCTTGTGTCTTTCAACACTTCCATCTGATGCATACTTAGTTTTGTAGACCCATTTACATATGGCAAGTTTTCTTCCTTTCAGAGGAGGTGCAATATCCCAAGTATCGTTTTCCATGAAAGAACAATACTCTTCATTCATTGTTGTATCCCAATCTGGATGAATTGAATCTTCTTCAAATTTCTTTGGATCATGAATCTCTAAAACTTGAGCCAAAATAGAAGTGGCTTGCTAGAAATGTGAATGATTCTAACGAAGATTTGAAGTATCAACGACAAGATCATCAACTGCTTCTCATGTTGAACAAACCCATCTAGGAAGTGGTGGTGTTGATGCAGGTTCATATTCATTGGACTCATATGAAGAAAGGTGAGAAGGAGGAGGTGAATTTTCATCCTTCCTATCATCATTTGAAGAAGAAGAAACCAAAATATGAACAGAAGAAGGAACGCACGATGAAGATGGCTCGCAGGCTGAATAAGGAAAAAATGTTGAATTAGGTTCGCAGGCCAAGATATTTTCATCAAATTTAACATCTCTTGGAATAATAATTTCATTTGAATGAGGTTGAATAATTTTGTAACCTTTGACATGTTCAGAATAACCAACAAAAATACACTTCTCACATTTAGTTTATAAAGATTTTATTTTCTCATCAGTAATGTAAGCCCATGCTACACTTCCAAATACATAGAAGTTAATTACATCTAGATTAATTTTATTCCATGCTTATTTTGGTGTTATATTTTTAAGATCCTTTGTGGGAGTGTGATTTTCTATGTAATTTTCACAGTTAATGGCTTATGTCCAATAATTTAGAGTTAATCCCTTCGATTGGATCATACACTTAGCCATTTATTTTAATATGAAATTATTTCTCTCAAAAACACCATTTTGCTGTGGTGTATATTGAACATTGTGTTGCATTTGGATGCCCTGTGCAATGCAATAACTGCTAAAAATTTTATTCACATATTCACTTCCATTATCTGTTCTTAACCTTTGAAGTTGATGACTAGATTGTTTTTCTACAAGGGCCTTGTAGGCCCAAAAATTGTCAAACACTTCACTCTTAAGTTTTAAAAAGTAAACCCAAGTTCATTTGGAAAAGTCATGAATGAAAGTTAATAAATAATTACACCTAGAAAAAGAAGGAGAAGAAAGTGGATCATACAAGTCATTGTGAACAAGATGCAAAGGGGATGAGGCTTTTCAAGAGTCGTGTTTCTCAAAAATTGTCTCGATGATGTTTGCTGAGAACACAACTGACATAAACACTATCTATGCAAGAAACAAGAGGAAAACTAATCACCATCTATTTATTACATAGTTGTTGCAATGAGCGATGATTCAAATGACCAAATCACTCATGCCAAAGTTTTCTCAAGTCATCAGAATGAAAAACAAAAATTGATGGAAAAGATGATGACCCAAAGTTTTCAAAATTATACAACCTAGTAATATCATCAATGATTCTAGTTGCAAGAACATTCTTAGGATCTTTTATATCCTTGATTACAACTTAGTGAGGTGAAAAATCTACCATTTTACCTTCACCTAAATGATTAATCTAATATATTGATAAAAGGTTGCAGGAAATACTTGAAACATATAAAACATAATTGAAATGGCCATTATCTACCTGAATTGTTCCAGACCCTACAACACTAAGAGATTTATTATCACCAACAAATATTTTCTTGGTGTCACATTCATTTAGAGCATAAAATATGGCTTTATCCTTAGTCATGTGATAATATGATCTAGAATCATTAAGCCACTAACCAAAAGAAGAAGTAGAAGTTGCATTGAAGGAGAAACCAAAAGTAGAACGTGCATCTCCATTAGAAGAAGAAGAAGAAAAAGAAGAATCAATATTGATGTTGTGCTTCTTCATCGTTGCTTCTAAAGCTTCCATCTTATTAAAACATTTGGACTCCACATGACCATGTGAAAATTATTCCCTTTTGAAAAAAGACATAAACAGTAAACAAAGAGCCACATGGAAAGTAAAATTTGGTCCACGTGGTGATGCCTCTATTAATAACCTCAATTTTACAAATAAGTTGCTTATGAAGTGACCCACTTTTATAGAATAAAAGGGGGCTCACTTTTACAATGAAGCTACTTTATAAATTAAAATTGCATGCAAAATAAATAACTTAAAATAAAATATTAAAGCTACTTATAGTGATTCACTTTTATAATTTAAGTGAAATACACTTTACAATGGATGCATGAATTTTTTCAATAAAAGTAACAAAAAAAAGACTTGAACTCAAGACCTCTTACCTAATAAGGAAACTTCTAACCAAGTGAGATAGTGCAAAACATATTATACTATTTAGAAGGAGGATTGGGGGTGTTGTTGTTGTTGACAACCTTAGAGAGCGTTCACATAAAAAAATATTTTCACAGAAGAAAAAAATTTCCCTTCTCGATGACATCAAGCGTTAGATCTTGGTTAGATTACCTAGAAAATGAAATTTTTTCCTCTATTTTTGATTTACCGAGATCAAGCAGATTGCACGACAAAGAACATACATAGATAGGAAAACCCTTTCCACCATGTTTTTGATTTGCCAAGATTGCAGAGATCATAGGGAAAAAGAACACATAGATCGAAAGGAGTAGAAACCTAGAAATAAAAAATATAAACCGAAATAAAACCGAAATGTTACTTCTACAAACATTTAAAAGGGTGTATTCAGGCTTTATACCTTTGAATCTCACTGAAATGGCCGTATCTTTGGAAAAAAAAAACATTTTCGAGTGAAAAGAAAGGCATTCCTAATTAAAATGAGTGCTCCAGATGCAATGGAATAGTCCTCCCAACCTAAAATGGTATCGAAATGACATCAAACATATATGCGACAACACAACTTCATGATCTTGATTTACAACTCAATAGAAAATTTGGGTCATTTTCCAACGACCCTTTCGACATGATGTTGTCGGGATCATGAAAAAACATTGGCCCCTCCAAACGCCGTTTCTGGTACCATCTCACTTCCGACAACTATGCTTGTGTCTCACATCCGACATTTCTTACACGTGTCATCTAAGGCTCAATTTTACAGTGATGCAAATGATCGTCTCACTTATGACATATATTTACATGTCGTCTTACTTCCGACATAAACGTATGGTTTACGTGTCATTGCCACTACGATGGAAACTGTCATCACCTAAACTATTCCGACGACACCATAAATAACGTAATTCAGACACCAGAAACAATTCATTGATGAACTTACCATATTGACTACGTTTTAGATTGTCAGAAGAACGTCAAACACCAGAAGTGTATTATTGCATCGAAAGTGAGACGAAAGGGCCGTCGGAATACAGATGCACTGTAAGTATTTAAAAAAACATATAAATTTGTATCCATGATGGAGGAGTGTTCTTACAGCTTTGAGGAGGCACATGTCTAGTATTTAAAAAAATATATAAAATGGATTCCTTCTCCTCTACATCAATTAGGATTGTCAAAACTTCTGTTGGAAGTTCTATCATATTTTCCTGATAATTTCCTTTTATGCCATCTTCATAAACACGAATGCCGCTTAATACAGGTTGTTTTTGACAGTCAGTGGTCAATACAGTTTGCCTTCACTACACCGATTATTCGATTGATTCAGTCGTTGAATAATTATTTGCCATTATTTAAAGCAGGTTCTCAGTAACAGGAAGGCGGAGACCTTCCACATTTTAAGCGCGCTTTAGTGTTAAGTTAAAAGAAATAAAATAAAGCGGAGACGTTCCACATTTTATGCGCGCTGAGTGTTAAGTTAAAAGAAATAAAATAAAGGATATCTGACCGATTATTCGATTGATTCAGTCGTTGGATAATTATTCAGTCGTCGGATTAATTAAAAGAAATGAAATAGAGGATGGATGTTGAGTGTTAATTAAAAGAAATGAAATAAAGAATGGATGTTTATCCAACAATAACAATTCTCTTTTGATTTGGTCCCTCTAAAATCTTAATACATAAGCGCTACCCCTCGGGTGTCTATGGCGCCGGCAGAAGACATAGCGGAGCAGCGTGGAGGCTAGGAACCGGAGATTTAGAAGGAGGTGGCCGTGCCGGTGGGTATGACGGAGAAGCCGGTGATGGAGGAGGGGGTGGTGGGTGTGGAGGAGTAGCAGGTGGTGGAGGAGGCGGCGATGTGTGTGGAGGATTAGCAGGTGGTGGGGGAGGCGGAGGTGGGTGTGGATGAGGAGCCAGTGGTGGAGGAGGAGGGAATGGTGGCACTGCTGGCTCTTGAAGGATCGCCAATACGCTCCCGCGGCTCCAACTTCAATTTGGATGGTTATTATAACACTTGTTAACTAACAATTCTTTCAATCTAACCGTATTAGAGATTTGTATAATGCATAACTTACTTTGAGAGGTCTGTTTAATGGCCTCTATTTATAGTTGAATTTCTTGCTTTGGCTTCGTAGGGTTTCATGCTGGAACAAAATATTCACCTCGTTTTGTCATGGGTGGTAAACGAAATACGAGGGCCATCATGAATCCTTTGATATATTGTATTTGTATGTATTCGTGTTTTGGATGCATGACACAGTTTTCATCAGACAAAAGGCCACAAAAGGCCACCTCGATGTATTTTTTTAATCCAAATTAGGATTAGTTTTTATTTTTGGGTTGTCATCCATATTGCAATTTTAACTCTACAACAGTTAACTAGAGCCACGGATTTTATCTATCAAAATAATGCATAACTTCCTTCCATTTAAAAAAATAACAATTTTAGTTTTTTTTTTTTTTTAAACTAAAAAAGTTGGCCTTATTTAGAAATTGAATGGAAATTATATTTTTTTTTGTGTTATCCTTCTATGAACTTGTAGTTTGTGGATTGGTAGCATTTAGATCTTCTTCATCCTTATGATTACTACATTCTTGTCCCCTTTTTGGTTTAGCTTTATTAGTTTTATTCCTTTTTAAGTGACCACACATTGTAGACAAGAATCATTAAGGTGTCTTGTTTTTTGGTGTATTTGAGACCAAAAAACTTGTATTTTCATAATAAAAAACCCAAGTCCATAAAAAAATATTCCTTGGCATCTTGTTCCACATAACCTAGCTAATGTGGATCTCGACATATATTCTAACATATATGAAAAATCCTAGCCTAATCTTCTCAAGATATGTTGTTATATGATAGCACAAAGTATCTTTAAAAATTGATAAATTTCAAACATGAAGTGATACATTTAGGAGACAAATCCAAATTGACATTTTCTCATAGACATAGTACTAGGGTCAAAGGTCAAAGGCTGGGAACTAGTGGGTAACAAAAAGACATACTTTCCCAAAACTATGGATCCTCATGAAATACTTTTTAACCATCAATACGGTTGACCATAAATAGGGTTTGACCATTGAATAAATCTAGCTAAACAAATTGATGTGGAAAGCTAGAAACCATCAAATAACCATTAAATTTGAAAATGATCGAAGATGATTTATAAAATGAAAGTAAGTTTATAATATCCATCTTAGATAATAACAACTTTTGTACTTATTTTAATTTCTTCACTATATATGTATTAGATATTGAAGGGGTTAGAGAACCTAAATTAGAGAGATTGTTTTTAAGTGCATTCTTGAAGGAAACAAGTTTGGAAGTTGAAGACACCCTAAGATCCACCGTTCCTCCATGTAATTATAAGACCAAAATGATGATTAAATATTTTCTTATACTGTAATCAAGCTATAAATATTGATCCTCAACTTGTTTACCCTGAAGAAAAAAACATACGCTAAAAAAATAGTTGATACACTACAATTAATTGTAAAAATTCCAGTTTTTTCTTTATATCTACCACATAATCGTTGGAATTCACCCCTAAGGTGTTCCATAGGAGTGACTTAACCATAATATGAATTATAGCCTTTATAATAAGTGTTTCTCCAAACATGTTTCAAGTAAAAAATAATTTCAAACACGTGGCATGCAATTGTTTCATCAAAATTTCAAACACTCGGCATGCAATTGTTTCATCAAACACTTGGCCTATACCTTTTGATATGTTGGGAGGTACATACACAACTTGGTTGGTTTAATAAGGAAAAGCTTAAGCTACTTCTCGCTAGCCAAACCATCAATTTTGATTAGATGACAGTAAAGGAAACAAGGATAGAGAAGTTGCTCATGGCCAAGGAAATAAGGGGTTGCTCGTGGCCAAGGCCTAACAACACAACCCTAACGCTAATTTTTTTGCTAAGTAAATTAAGCGACATGTAATTTTGATTGGGTAACACACATGGAAAATCTATAATTAATTTCTATTACTAAAAAAATATTCAAACTTTAAATTGATAAAAATTAAAACCTTAATTTATCAGGAAAAGATAACAAAATAGGTGAATATATCTTCTTAATCGTAACGTAATTAAGAATAAACAAAGAACATATTAAAAAGTTAAAATTTCCTAATTTTTTTCTAAAATCTTTAGAAACTTGAAAGTTTCTTTTACTTAAGATTCAACATTATGATTAAAATAGTTGTTTCTTATGATGTTTATTGAAAATATTTGTTTTGTGATTTTGATACATTTTCAAGTTTTATAGCTTTTTTGTCATGTTATCTAGGTTAATAAATATATAGGTAGAATGAGGCAAAAATGATTTTAAATAAAGAATGTTATTTATGTTAAGATTGGATGTGAAAAATGTGTGGATAATTTAAAGTCAAGAAATAAATCTAATGTAGATGAAATTGTCTATTCAGTAAGATGTTTTTTCTATCTTATATAATAAATTTAAAATTCTTAAAAATTATATATTAATTTGAAGATGTCTATAAATACAAATAAAAAAAGGTAATGATAATTAAAGAGAAATAAATTAGATAATATAATTTTGTTTATGTTAATAACAACTTGAAAGAAGAAAATTTAATGTAAGTTGGAAATCATATTTTGGTCTTGAGAAAAATTGTAAAGCTATGATATTTTAGTTGAAAAAATAAGTTCTTCTTCAATACCTTGGTTATACTAGTGATTCTATATGACTATGAGGTTTGGGGTTGTAATATGTTTAGAGAAACTTGGAGGAAAATCGAGAAAATATAGAAGTGATTCATATTGAATAACCTTAAAATTAAGTACAATATACCTTATTTTATCCTCCTTTTAGAGGCCGAACTTATTATTATCGAGAGTAAGACTATGATGAAGGAATTATTGTACAAGCACAAACTAATCAATATGAAGAACGAGAGGATTCCTATCAGTACTTCAAACATCAATAAAAGTCATTGAAGGATCACAAGAGGTTGGACTAAAGAGACATTGGTTAAAACATGGAGTTCTAATGGAGGGGGATGACGTCTAAGATACCAATACTGTTAAAAGAGCGATCACTACATAGAGAGCCACTTTATCCAATCTAGGTAAGGAAGATGTGCCATGTCTATAATGCTGATGTGGTACATGTCAAATCAACAAAATTAATTAATATAAAATAGTGATAAATATAATATCAACTCATAATCAAAATAAAAATAGCACTTCGTTATGTGAAGTCACCTGTTAGAAACTCTCAATTTACCTTGTGTGCCGCGTGAGGGGCAACGTTGGCATGTCTGGGGTTATAGTGGTAGAAGTTGGATAACACAACCATGTGCCTGACTAGTTGTTGATTTCCCCACTAAAATAATAATAATAATAATAATAATAATAATAATAATAATAATATATTAACATTTATATAAATTGAATGTGGAAAACATAAAAAAAATCTAATATTCTCGAGTGTTAATGCATTGTATGCTCTTTGTGATTTTAGAATGCCATTTCACACTTCCCCTGCAACCTTTAATTGGTTTTCCTACAATTTATGATAAAACTCTCAGCATCTTTTCATTGTATGAGAAGAGTAGGAAACTGATCCTCGAAGACTTCTTCATGTAACAAACAAAATATAGGAATAAACAAGATAATTTCTAAAATAGAATTCATAGCTACAAGAACAACACAAGTATTATGATAGAGGATGAACACCTTGAGTAACCACTGACACAAACAGATCAAAGATCAACACCCTGATGTTTTTATATGGTAAAAACCTAGGGGGAAACATCCACGACTCTAGTCAATGTGGCCACTTGGAGAAATTTATTAATAAAAAAGAAAAATATTACATAGATTTTCTCATAATCGATCATCCACAAATGACCCTCCATGCTATTTAAATAGATATCATGGACCAATAGAGTGTTAAGACACAGATCAATGTAGTCATTAATATTGAGGAGAATATATACCATCAAATCACTCTATGTCGGGAACATATCATGACCGTCGGATTAACCAACTACAAATGCATACTAAAGAAACACTCTTTTACCTAACGACACATTAGACCAAGTTGATCTTAACTAATTCCTAAGTGTCTAAATATCCTAAAATCCCCCCTTAATAACAACTTATGATAGGGTTGAAGGATTTACAAAGGAGACACAATAGGAAAAGGAATGAGGCATTAGAGCCTATCCCTCCTTAATGACAACTTCCTGAACTCCTAACATAGATTGAATGTTGGAAAACTTCACTTCTGTAAGAGACTTTGTGAAAATGTCTACAACTTGTTATTTTGTAGAGAAAAAGAACACTTCAATAACTCTATCATGAATGAGCTTTTCGATGAAGTGAATGTGTATCCAAAAATGTTTGTTGTGCTGATATTTAATTGAATCCTTGGTGAGCTTGACGACACTCTTATTGTCGCACAAGAAGGTGGTCAGACACTACTACTACATCAATTATTTGGATTGTCAAAACTTCTGCTAGAAGTTCTATCATATTTTCCTGATAATTTCCTTTTATGCCATTCTCATAAACACGAATGCCAGTTGATACAGGTTGTTTTTGACAGTCAATGTTCAATACAGTTTGCCTTCACTGACACCGATTATTCGATTGATTCAGTCGTTGTATAATTATTTGCCATTATTACAAGCAGGTTCTCAGTAACACGGTGGCGGAGACCTTCCACATTTTATGCGCGTTTGAGTGCTAAGTTAAAAGAAATAAAATAAAGGATATATGACCGATTATCGATTGATTCAGTCGTTGGATAATTATACAGTCGTTGGATTAGTTAAAAAAAATGAAATAGAGGATGGATGTTTAAAAGAAATGAAATAAGGAATGGATGTTATTCAACAATAACGATTCTCAATTAATTTTTTATTCGTTACATGTTTAAAAATAATTCAGCTTTGGACCCTCTAAAATATTAATAGATATATGAGACCAGCAGTATCCATGCATGCCACGCAGCAAGGTCCTGATCCTGTAACAAGACCGAGTCCCAAGAAACAGTAATATTTAAATCCTTTCACAAACCCCTAAGAAAAATTGCATGATTGAATTTCTCTTTTTAATTCTGAAATTGGATTGACCTCTGAGATTACGTTCCAATTTCTC